>QEPC01003965.1:3041170-3073620 GCA_003113815.1 Sphenodon punctatus
GGGAGGCAGGCCTGTAGGAGATAATGATCCATCCATGACAATGGTGTCATCCTGACATCCCCCACTAGGGGTCCTTTTAGACGAGGCGGAAATGGCGGCTGAGCCCTTTATCAGCCGCCATTGTTGCCGCTCGTCTAAATCCCCGGCGCGCTGTAACGCCGGATTTCTGCCGCATGAAGCCAGCCCGGCGATCCTGCCCCCCTTCAAGGTGGATCGCCGCTGTGCCGGCTTCATGCCGCACTTCCAGGTTCTTTGCCCGAGTGCGCACGTGCAGAAGGGCGTGCATGCACACAACACTTTATGCTGTGTCTGGTGCTCTTCTGAACATCAGACATGACGTAGAGAGGAAGGCGGGTGCCCCATGCCAGCACTGAACGATCCCGCTTGTGAGCGGGATCATTTAAAAATGCCCTAACAGATCAGCTGCCTCAAGGCCTAAACAGAAGACCAGGTTGAGGGTATGCCCCTCCACGTGGGTCAGGCAGTTGACAATTTGGGGAAAGTCCATGGTTCCCATGGCGGCCATGAACTCCCGCTCCGCTCCTGCAAGGCCGGCATTGGCATGGGCGTTGAAGTACCCCAGGACCAAGGTCGTAGGGGAGCCCAGCGCCACCTCTGAGACCAGTTCCGCTAGAGCGGCGAGGGATGCAGCTGGGCAGGAAGGGGCCCGGTACACCAGCAGCACCCCCAGGTACCCCCAGCCAAATCAAATACCACATGGGGGGCCTCTATTCCTTGAATCTCCTGAGCCACACCACCATCCCGGCCCCCTATGCGAGGTTGGACTAGAAGGTGGAGAAGCGTGGGCAGGTGCTCACCAACCTTGGCACAACTGCCATGGCGAGGCACCTCAAGGCATGCCACAGTGCTGTGCTGCTAAGCTGGCAGACGGGCAGTGGACGTGAGTGGGTTCCCGTCTGCAGCGGCCAGTCGTCCGCCCCCATCAGCGGGCAAGCGTTGTCCTCGAACAACTACCTCTAGCAGCAGGAGCGGTATTGCTGCTAGGGGGGAACAGCAGCAGCAGCAGCAGCCAGTTGAGGCCCAGAAATGTCAATGTACTATGGAGGAGCTGGGGTGGGGCAGCTGCCAAGTCCATCGGCAACTGCAGGATGTGGAGGGCGGTGTGGTTTTCAACTGAAAGCCACGCACATGTTGGGGGAAATGATCGCGCTGGATGGGCAGCCCTTCTCGGTGGTTGGGGACATGGGGTTTAGGTGCCTGATTGGCTTCCTGGCCCCCCAGTTTAAGCTGCCCTCGTGCACCACCCTGAGTTGTCAGGTGGTGCCAGCCTTGTACTGGGCTTTAAAGGAGCGGGTGAGGGAGCAGCCAGCAGGGGCTGGGGGTGCCACCGTCCACTTCACCACCAACCTGTGGTTGAGCAGGCACGTGCAGCACGCCTACCTGGCAGTGATGGCGCACTGGTGGCAGAACCTAGAGGCAGCATTTGGGAGTGTCAGGAGGGGTCCTGAAGCAGGGTATAGGTGCGCCCTGCTTCAGGCGGAAGTCATGAATGGCCCCCACACTGCTCGGAACATTGAGGCATCCCTGACTGCCATGGTGAGGGAGTGGGTCACGCCAGGTGCACCCTTCACCAAGGGGTGTGTGGTGACCGACAACGCAGCCAACATATTGAGGGCAGTCCACGAGGGGGGCTTCACCAGCATCCCTTGTGCCACACACACCCTTCACCTGGTGCTCAGGGACTTTCTAGACTTGGGGGAGAAGGGGATTGGGGCAGGCACCCTTAGCTCCCAGATCAAGCGGGAGAGGAAGCTGGCCGGTTTCTTTAACCGGAGCGTGAAGGGCAGTGACCTCCTCCGGGCGAAGCAGACTGAGCAAGGCTCCCCAGTGCACCAGCTGGTGCAGGATGTGTCCACCAGGTGGAATTCCACGTTCCTGATCCTCAAGCGGCTTCTCGAGCAGAAAGCCGCCTTTCATCAGGTTCAACTGGTGATGGACAGCGGGGCACCTCCAGGGTACGATGGGGTAGAATGGGAGATCCTGGCTCTCACTGTCTTCGTGCTGAGACCGTTCCTGGCCGTGACGGAGACCATCAGCTCCTCCACAGTCACCATCAGCCAGGTGACCCCTCTGGTCCAGAGTCTCCTCAGGAGGCTGGATAAGATTATCCAGGGGCAGGATTGTGGCCCTCAGGGCAAGAAGCTGGTGACTGAGGCGGTTGCTCTGGTGCGGCAGCTGAAGGCAGGGCTGAAGGCGTGGTTTGATGAGCTCCTGCAGCGGGAGGAAGATGTCTTGGCAACCATGCCAGACCCCAGGGTCAAAGGCAGTGTGGCACACCAGACACAGCTCTATGGCCACTGGAATGGTGAGCTGGTGGAGAGGGTCTGGCAGGCAGAGAGGGCTCTGGAGAGTGCGCGTCAGCAGCAGCAGGACACCCCTGGGGATGGTGGGAGTGGGAGCAGCCACCCCTTTCAGCCGGCGGCATCTTATCCCTGCCCCCAGCCCTAGCAGCACCAGCAGCAGGCTGAGCAGCAGCAGCAGCAGCTCATATGTGCAGGCCACTCTGGCGATCATGGGCCCGTGCACAGCAGGGCAGGCAGCGTGGCTGAGGGCAGTGGTGGAGGTGGTGCCAAAGGACAGTTACATGAGGGAGTATGACAGTGCCTCCGCAGCAGTGGACAGCTACCTGGAGGAGGAGCCGTGCATCGATCCCAGCAGCGATCCCTCGGCCTACTGGGCCGGCAAGACTAATGTGTGGCCAGTCCTGTCCAAAGTGGCCACGGGTCTCTTGTCCTGCCCACCAACGAGTGTCTCCAGTGAGCGGGTGTTCTCTATGGCAGGGGACATTTGCTCGTTGCACCGCCTGAGACTGGGGGCCAAGTTGGTGGAACAGTTGCTGTACATTAAGGTGAACTTTCTGCTGCTGGGATTCCTCAAGCTGCCCCTGGACATGAATTGATGGTGCAGTGGCACACGCCATCCCATGCCAGAGGCAGTCTTGGGACAGGGCTCCTCCTCAATCTGGATTGCGGCTGCTGAGGTGCTGTCCCTCCCTCCCAATGCCCAGCGCCTGCCCTGCCTCTCTCTCTCACTAGACGGCCTCGGCTGGCCTATCTGACTGACCTCATGACGCAGGGTGGCATTGGGAAGCTGTAAGCCTGCCAGCCGGCCTCTAGCTAGAAGATCTCGGCCTGCCTATCTGACTGGCTCTCTCTCGCGCTGCATAGTCTTCATCAGCTTATCTTGTTATGAATTGGAACTGTTCTCTATCAGTCCTACCAGGGACAGGACTTAGACCCCTGGCAGGCAGCTCCCAATTCCGGGATCTGGGCAGAGGCACTATGAAACAGATAGCAAAGTCCTTTAAATAGACAGATGTTTATTATAGAAAGAACTGAGAATATAGCAGTAACATAGCACCAATACACTTGCATATGGCAGCAGCCTTCACCTACTCTGACAGCAAGCATACACACATAAGTACATCCATATGAGTTCTTACGCGTCAGAGGTCTCAGGTCTGGTCTCGAGGAGAGGCAGGGCAGGGGCCCAATTGAAGTCTATCTAGGAACCTATCTGCTGGAGTCTGGCTTTTCACAGCCTTTGGGAGCGTCGGAAAGGGTACCATGCAAGGCACCTTCCCTGTCTAGGGCTGGCCTTTTTATCCAGTGACTGCCTTATGATTATCCAGAGCGCGGGGCTGTCAGTGCTAAGCCTGGGAAGTTCTCCCATTGGCTGTTCAGATCTGGGGTACTTTCTGCTTAGTCACCATCATTATGGGATGTACTGACCAGTTGGATCCTGCCTACCCCTCCCTCCAGATGGGAGGCCTGATCCTTGGCCATGAGTTACCCATGCCACTTTCTCTAAGGCATCTCACTGTCTGACCAGGCCATTTTCTCCTTACATCGCTCAATCCTTATCTGTTCCTGTAACCTTCTTTCTTGTTTATTATTTACTTTAAAGTACAGCCATGTTCTGGGAACTGACAGTTCTTACTACTAGGCCTCTCTTTCTAGATGACAAGAATATATCCCTGTCAGCATATTTCTCTCTCCTCCTACCAGCCTATTTTCCTCATAATATGCATTTTCAATATTCCTAAACTACAGTTACTATAAAGCATATAGCAAGCAAATAAAGCATATAGGAAACTGATAGCATCCTATCAATAGTTACAGATGTGTACAATATTCTCTTGGTTAGTGCTTCAATCAGTCTATTAATTCACTACAGTCCCCCCCTTGTTAACTGGGCCCTTCCCAGTTAACACATCACTTGATTATTTCTTTTATTTTGGGATTACATAAAATGCTTTGTGCTTGAGTGGGCCTACCAATCTTTTTACCCAACATATTATACATAATATTATACAACGTATTATACATAATATACAAGCAATACAATTTGTATTATTGCAATAATAATAACTGGATGGATTAACAGGTTCAACACGCCAGTAGCAGTTGGTCAAAATTACAGTGGTGTTTAGTTCTGCATTGATGTAAAAACATTTGTGTCCTAAGGTATATACCTGGGGATTATCAAATTTCTCTTTAATAATAATAAATAAATCACAGGTGTCTATGCATTTTACCAGCCTCTAGGCTTCCAGTGATGTCATCCAGTACACTCAGTGCTCTCTCTTGCCACTGGGTGCACTGAATAGTCATCCTAGTTGTGTTGGCCAATGCCATAATAGTGTTATCTGTGGCTATTATATGTTGTCTCTTTAACCTATACCAATCAGGTAGTGTGAGGACCAAATGTTTTAACCCTTTCTGGAGTACCTGGTTGCTATTAGTCAGTGGCTGATGTAATGATCCCAATAATCCTTCTGCGGTACCCAATTTATTGGCCATTGTTTCAATATCTATACTATTCAATATGGCTCCTCCCGTGCCAATCCATCCTGACACATCTCAGGTGCGTCTGGGGTGGCTTTTAGAGAATTTATATTCCCCTTCTCTCTTTAGATATTCAAAAGATTGCAACCAAGCTTCAAAGAGGGGTGACACATAAGGTGCACGCTGTGAGTGTATTCTAGTAATATTGTATGCTGCTAGTCTGATGGTTATGTTTGAAAACTGAATATATCCATCCCTTATGTGCACACATTTGTCCCGCTGGGTTTGTACTGAGGAAGTGTTGTGCGGGTGTGGTTGTGGAGGCACTGCCTGTATGACATATGCACTCACATAATCTTCCTTTGGAATAGCAAAATTATTGACACAGTGATATCCTGGGGACATAATGCAAAAAGCAGGGTCCCATGGTGACTGAATTTGTGTATTGTTCTTAAAAATGGTTAATTCCCCTGGGAATGGTAATTTTCCCCACACAATATCTCCTTCCATATCCATGCTACATTTCCTAGAAATCCATACATTCTGAACATTGTTGATGGTACATTGTGTAACATTTTTTTCACTTAAGTGTGACGTTTACAATCTCCTCCCCCCAAATGTCATACTTAACAAGTGGTACACAGGTGTCAATTATATCATGAGAATGCGTTCCATCAACGCATGCGTCATGAGGTTGAAAGTACAGTTGAATCTGAGCAGGGATGACAGGGAAAATGCTGTCAGCGTAGCAGTTCAAAGGTGTGTTAGCTAAAGTACCTGATAAATGGCATTGGTTAGGGATGGTGCGACATCGTGAAGAATTTAAGTTCCATTTTACATCCTAGGGCAGGATCATGGGCTTGTAGCAATATGATGACATCATTGTTTTGGATGGTAGTGTGAGTCTGGGCTGTAATCTGCAAAGGACAGAGTACCTTGCTGATTTGAAGTCTTAAATGGCCAAATCTTGGAATCCAGGTTGCTGTAACGCCTGGGCAATGCAGAAGCTGCAATCCACAAGAGCATGGATTTGGATCTGTGCTGAGGTCTGGGCATGCAGCCTTCACGGTGGACGATCTTAGTTGCAGCTGGTCATTGCCTGGGGGTTCTTTTGGCACTGGTAGCTCTAGTTGTGGGTTGCTCAACCGAGGAGTGAGCTGGATTTCGATTCCCTCATCCACGGATGTTTGAGGGTTGGAGGGTGGGGACAACTCAGTTTGGGGAGTGCCAATCCTTATAGGATTCAGTGGGTCAGCTTGCGAGGATGGTTCCAAGAATATTATACACAACAAAAAGAATGGATGCATTTTCTATGTAGGTGAATAAAACAACAGGTTAGGTAGACTCCCCCAACCCCCTTTCCCTCTTACAATCTGTATTCATGGCTTTTTGTGCCTTTTGGAGTTCAATGGTGACGACTTGATTGATTTCAGCATGTTGCTTTTGGAGGGCCCTGATCCAATCAGACATAAGCTGAGCAACTTGTGCTGTGAATAAGCTTGCAGGTGGTGCAAACCTTTCCCCCTGGGAAAAAGTTTTCAATTGGAACAGTTCTGGCTTTGTCATCTGTCTGCCTGTGAGAACTTCAAAGGGTGTAAGGCGCTTTGAACTTCTCCAAGGCCAGCAAGATAAGAAGCAGTCTGAAACAGTTTTTCCTCAGAGTTTTTCCTCAATTTGAGTGCCCTGCCACGGTCCCAGCCTGCCTTCCCTACTGCCTCTCATGCCATGATGCCTGTCTGCCTGCCCTGGTTGCCAAGCTCAAACCCTGCCTCAGCCTGCCTTCTGCTCATGCTACACTGCCGGTCTGCCCGCCTGCCCAGGTTGCCAAGATCAAAGCCTGTCTCAGCCTGCCTTCTGATGCTCATGCCACGCTGCCTGTCTGCCCACCCACCCAGGTTGCTAACCTCAAACCCTGCCNTCATGCCACGCTGCCTGTCTGCCCACCCACCCAGGTTGCTAACCTCAAACCCTGCCTCAGTCTGCCTTCCAATGCTCATGCCACGCTGCCTGTCTGCCCGCCCGCCTGCCCAGGTGGTCAAGATCAAAGCCTACCTTAGTCTGCCTTCTGATGCTTATACCACACTGCCTGTCTGCCCGCCCTGTGGGCAAAGCTCAAACCCTGCTTCAGCCTGCCTTCCGATGCTCATGCCAAAGTGC
Source organism: Sphenodon punctatus (assembly GCA_003113815.1). Taxonomy (NCBI): domain Eukaryota; kingdom Metazoa; phylum Chordata; class Lepidosauria; order Sphenodontia; family Sphenodontidae; genus Sphenodon; species Sphenodon punctatus. Next base: position 3,048,136 of record QEPC01003965.1, read on the forward strand.
CTGTCTGCCCGCCCTGTGGGCAGAGCTGAAGCCCTGCCCCAGCCTGCCTGCCTCTCATGCCAATGTGCCTGCCTGCCCTGGCAACCCTGGGTGATGTGCCCCACTGGCCTAGTAATGCCGCTGCTGCTGTCTACTGGTCCATTGGTGCTCTGTCCTGGCAAATCCAAATGTGCCCATGCAATCCTGCTGCTGCCGCCGTCTGCTGCTGTATGGGAGCTCTTCCCTGGCAAATCCTACCATCCTGGCTCCATGGGTGCTGCGCACAAGCAAATCCTGCTGCTGCCATCTCTGCTGTTCCACAGATTCTGTGCCCTGGCAATCCAATGTCGTCTGCTGCTTCTGCTGCTGCCTCTGCTGTGCCACGAATTCTGCTACGGGGCAATCCAATGTCTGCTGCTCCCTCTGCTGTGCCACGGGTACTGTGCCCGGGCAATCCAATCTCAGCTGCTGCTGTGCAACAGGTTCTGCTACCGGGAAATCCAATGTCTGCTGCTGCCACTGCCGCCTCTACTGTGCCACGGGTTCTGCTACTGGACAATCCAATGTCTGCTGCCAGTGCCGCCTCTGCTGTGCCACGGGTTCTGCTACCAGGCAATCCAATGTCTGCTACTGCTGCCTCTGCTGTGCCATGGGTACTGTGCCTCGGCAATCCAATGTCTGCTACTGGGTGACCACATGATTCACCACCGGACAAGCCTTGACCAATTTGTAGAAGAGCTTATTGAGATCCGGTGAGTAGGATGCAAGCCTGGAATGCTGGCCAAGTAAGGGTGCCAGCCACCAAGCCCTGGCCGGGTCTCTGCACTGTTTCACTGATGCCTGGCAGCCTGCAACATCCGGCCAACTAGGGGTGCCAGCCACCAAGTCCCAAGCCTTCCTGGCCTCTGCTGCTGCTGCTGCCGCTGGGTCTCAGATGGCCAGCCATGCCTCCACACGGCCAAACTTTCCAAACGTTTGTGGGGGGGTCCAAACTCTGCAGGACCAAACCCACAAACCCAAACTAAGTTTTCGGGCTAAACAGCTGAACATCCAAACCCCGTTCTGTTCGCACATCCCTAACTCACTCTTGCTGGACTCATTTCACTCCCTTGGCTTCCGTGGCTCCATCCTCGACTGGTTCTTCTCCTACCTCTCTGACCGCTCCTTCAATGTGTCTCTTGCCAACTCAACCTCCTCCTCCCTTCCCCTCTTGGTTGGTGTTCCCCAAGGCTCTGTCTTTGGCCCTCTCCTCTTCTCTATTCGTACCCTGTCCCTAGGCAAACTCATTGCCTCCCATGGCTTCCAATATCATCTCTACGCTGATGACACTCAACTCTGTCTTTCTACTCCCTCTCTCTCTCCATCTATTCAAGCTCGCCTCACCAACTTTCTCTCTGACATCTCTACCTGGATGTCTCAACGTCAGCTCAAACTCAACATGGCTAAAACTGAACTCCTTATCTTCCCCCCTCATCCTTCCTCTCCCTCTTCCCTGTTGATCCTCATCTATGGGGTCACCATCCTTCCCGTCCCCCAAGCCTGTAGATTAGGCTTCATCTTTGACTCACCCCTTTCTTTTAAACCCTACTTTGACTTGCCAAATCCTGTTGCTTCTCCCTCCATAACATTGCTAAGATTCACCCTTTTCTCTTTGTCTCCTCTGCCAAAACCCTTGTTCATGGGTCATCTCTCGCCTCGATTACTGTAACCTCCTTCTCACTGCCCTCCCCACTCTCATCTTTCTCCCCTTATGTCCATCCAAAACTCTGCTGCCAGGGTCATCCACCTCGCCCGTCACTTCAACCATGTGCAGCCCCATCTCTCCTCTCTTCACTGGCTCCCCCTTCATGAATGAATCCTGCACAAGCTCCTAGTCTTCATCTATAAAGCTCTTCACAACCTTGCTCCCCCCTACCTTTCTGCGCTAATTTTCCTCCGTACTCCAGTCCGTGAACTCCGCTCCTCCTCTTTCCACTCTCTCGCCCTCCCACCCCTCCCCTGCTCCTCTAACTGTCTTCGTCCCTTCTCCCTAGCTGCCCCCCATGTCTGGAACTCCCTCCCTGCCCACATCTGCCTCGCCCCCTCCCTTCATACCTTCAAATCCCTCCTCAAGACCCCCTCTTCCACTCTGCCCTCCCCGACTCCTCGCTCCCCTCACCTAACTCCTGCTGATACCCTCCATCCAGTACAATCTGTTACCTAAGGTCTGTGTACTCATATCCTCACCACATGGACCAACCAGCCATCATTCTTGATGTAACCAACCCAAGCACGTGCACCTGGGACCTCGCATCTTTGTGAACGTTACACTCCTTGTCTCTCCCTCTGTTCCCCTTCCTTTGTCTCTCCCTGCCCCCCATCTCTCAGATTGTAAGCCCTGGGGCAGGGACCATGTCTATTCGATTACTTTGTAAAGCGTCCGGTATATTGCTTGTGCTATATAAATAATTGCTAATAATAATAATAATACTAATAATAATAATAAATGGGAAGATGAGTTTAGGATAAAAATTGAACATAATGAATTATGACCCTTTTCACGCAGACACTCTCAGTGATAAAATGGGTGTTACATTTTATAATACATGTTGCAGGGCACCCATTGAGCACACCTGCAGCCCTGCAACATGCATAATAAAACATAACACCCATTTTATCAGTGTTAGCATGTCTGTGTGAAAAGGGCCTATATCAGTATGGTACTTGATGCATAAGAGTGCAAGGTTGTTGATGGTCAGAGAGAGCCAAATTAAATTTGTACTTGGATGGTATTTGACTCCTGTAGCTCTTTATCAAGCTAAACTGTTACATAGGTCGTTTTCAGACAAGACACTCCACACCCACCTCCCACCCACTATACATGTTACAGGGCACCCATGGGGCAACACTGCAGCCCTGCAACATGTATAATCTGCGGGTGATGGGTGGGTAGTGGGTGAAGAGTGTCTTGTCTGAAAATGTCCATACAGATTATTGTTGGCGTGGATGTAATATGCAGGGTTCTGTTTTGCATGGTTGGTAGGATGGTAAAATGATTAAACAATTATGGAAAGCTGCATGGTGTTTTATGGAAGAGATATTGGATCTGACTCTTCCATATCAACCTGACATTGCTTTGTTGGGTATTTTTCCCAAGGAGCAGTGGGTTAAAGAGATAAAATGTGCCTGTAATATGATTTGATTGGCTGCTCTTTATGTGATTGCTACAAATTGGAAAACTCAAAAAACCTCTCAGAAAATATCTTATTGCAGAGACTTCAGTACATGATTAGTATGGAGTGAATTGCTGCAGAATCTCTTGATTCTCTGAAGGAGTTTTATGCTACCTGAACTCCATGCTAGTTAATATTGTCTATGAATATTATTCATTTTTCACCCTCAGAGAAAAAATTATTACATTATATATATATATAATGTTTTGTAGGGGAAGTGCGTGAGCCATGCCGCTGCACTTCCCCCTTATATGGTACGGTATGGCGTCGGCTACTCCCTTTTTTGAGAGAGGTCATAGCTGCCCTTCTAAGTGATTATATATGGAATCTGATAGGGGGGAGTGCGTGAACCCTACCCACACACTCCCCCCTTATAAGGGGTAAGGTTGGTTTGTCTATTTGTTTGTTTTTGGTCTTTGGTTTTTTTTTGTTCTGTCTTGTTCGTGGTTTTTTAATTTTGTTTGCATATAATTTGCTGTCATTTTGTCTTATCTTAATAAAAAGCTCACTTTCCAGTCCAATTCTTAGTAAAATTATTTCACAGCTCTACTAGATCAGTGCTTGGCCCCTCATTGCAGATATAGAAGAGCAACCTAAATTCATTTGGTACTAGGCTTATATATATTACATGTGCTTTGATCTATTTTGGTATTAATCCAATTACCTAGCTCTTGTTGGCTGATAAAAAATATTCTGCTAGCTCTCTAGGAAGTGTCTGGCACGGCCTCTCTGTTTAGCATTTGTATATCAACATATTTGGTCTCCTGGGTTGTGAAGACACCCATTGTTCTACAGGCTGGATGGATTGTAGATTAATTGTAATAAAATCTGTCTGGTGAAGGGAGAAGGCAGCTTTGAATAAGGTGACAGACAGTTCTGCTGTAGGTAGAGACCTTAACAGCTGTAGAAATCTCGCTTGCAGCAGAGGAAAAGTAAATAGAGAAAGGGGTTAATGGATACCTCCTCCTTGTCTTAGGCAAGGGGAAAATGCTGGTACAGAAAGTGCTATTTTGGAGCCTTGTCGATGGGCACAGGCAGATAATGGAGGCAGGGACAGACAGGAGATAGGAGACTGACCTACTCATCAGGACATTTTCGGTATCTCCCAAAGCGTCCATGTAAGTAGCTCTGTACTGTATGGATCAGACTGATTATTGATCTGAAATTATCCATGTTGTCAGATAGCAAAGCAAAGCAATCAAAGGGGAGGATTGCAGCATTTCTAGTAAATGCAGCTGTCCCAGGAAAGAGCATATAGCAGAGAGCCCTAGCAAATGTATGCCACAGTATTGGTATAAGGACTCCATCTTGAGAGGATGAGTATCATGTCAGAGTAGTGGTAGCTGGGGGTAAGGGCAGTGATATCACATTAAACTCCGTACTGGTTGCTTTTCATTGTCATTCTGACAAGCTTGAATGTGGTAATAGCTGAGAAGATCCTGAGTGAGCCTGGGAGACAAACGTGGTGAATGGAGTGTGATCACTCCCCTTTATTTGGGGCTTTGAGCTAATTGTACCTGGCCTCCCAGTGAGATAATTGAAATAGTCCATTCCCCTTCCCCAGGGGAGAGAAGTCCTAGCTTGGGGCCCTCCTGTGTTTACAGGCATAACAGAGGCCGCTTTTAGATGAGCGGCGCGCGATTGTGCATCGCAATCGCGCATACTTTGAAACGGCCGCCTTTATTAATTACACAAGATGGAAGTGGGGTATTATGCGCATATTATGGCAGTGGCGCATTTTTAAAGTCCGCGAATTAAATACCTCATGATTGAGGTATTTCATTTGCCGACTTTAAAAATGCACCACCGCCATAATATGCGCATAATACCCCGCTTCCGTCTCGTGTAATGAATAAAGGCGGCCGTTTCAAAGTATGCGCGATCGCGATGCGCGATCGCGTGCCGCTCGTCTAAAAGAGCCCAGAGACTAGTGCTGCACTAAGCCATGAGGGTCAGCTGACGCTGATGTGAGGAAGAGGGCTGCTGTCCATTCACTGGAGGTGGAGTCCTGGTCTGCAGCCACCTGGACAGTGCTAGCTCCTTCAATGCAAAACGCACTGCTCGCAGAACTGGCAGCGAGGCAAGGCTCAGAGATTAGAATTTTCTAATCCAGAGCCAGAGCTTCATGCCTTCAAAAGAGCCTAATATCCCTCCTGCTCCCACACATACATTTCAGCTGCCCACTCTGTCTAAATTTAAGCCCGGCTTCTGGAGACAATTGCAGACAGACACATGCACAGAGGAGCCCAGATTCTTTCTGCCTTTTCGCAGTCAGCAGTGGCACATCAGATCTGTTTTCTAAGTGACTTTTCCTTCTTGGATTCCACAATAGTAACTTTATGGGTCTGACTTCCAGTGCCACAGGCCAGGAGGTTCGGAGTGGGTGGTAAGTTCAGTCACAGTACATCCATCCCTTTGATAAAGATTCTCTGGGTCAGCTTCCCAGGCCCACCATCCAGTGACTTCATTGTCTCTGCTCTCATTTGGTTACATCAGATTTTACGGAAGGAAATTGCCCTCTGCTTGAGTAGCAGAAGCCAAGCTTGGTGTTAGCTGTTACATCCTCCTGCAGCAGTATACTCTGCCCTCTGTGACTGGGTCCTGGGCAGACAGACTGCGAGCAGCCTCCATTCAGTACTCAAGACACCACATCTTGATGCCCCTGGATCAAGAGGGCTCTGTTTATGTCCACTGTAGCTATGCTCTCTGAGAAGCACAGGACATTTTCTCACAATTAAACTGTACAACTCCAGCCTCACAATGAACTCACCACATGAATGAACAATCAGCTCTCTGGCCACTGCAAATTGAAGCTGAATGATGCTGAGAATGTACAAGACTGATTTTTCTGTCAATGTTTTCCAGCCTATTCATCATCTTTAGAAGATTTTTTTAAACAATATGTTGGTATTGGCTCCCAAAGTAGAGGTCAAGATCCCAAGTAGACTCATGTGTTTACTGCAGAGTCACGTTTACTGAAGTTCTGTTTGACGGTTGCTATCCTTTTCATTTCTGTTGCTGTCTGGGGATGCTGGATTATATTTAAATCTCCAAATGTGGTCAGGCAGGCATAAAGTTTGAGAACCAGCAGGTCACTCCTTTAGCATCCTGCACTGGCCACAAACCCAGCTTCACTAATTATCTTATTCTTTTATTGTTTCTTATTGCCCTTTTGAGCTCATCCAGTGAGAAAGTGGATGGTCCTCTGTTTGTGGCACTTGCTCAGACGATGGCTGGACTTGATACTGGCAGAGTGTAATCGTGCCTCTACAAAACAGCGTCTGTGTAACATAACAGAGCTGTGGGTGTCGGTTATTCTCACAGGCTAGTGAATTAGCTTTTGCACTGTCTTGTCACTGGTTTGTCTGATTCCTCTCTCTTTCAAGGGATGGGAACAGCTCTGCCCTGAAATGAGTCGTCTTAGGCGACTTAACGCTGCCTTAGCCAAGCATGTAAAGGTGCCCCCTCCACCAGTGTAAGTAACAAGGAAGGTCTTGGTCAATCTCTGTGATTTTGACTTGAGCCCTGAATAGAGCCAGTGTGGTGTAGTGATTAAGAGTGCAGTACTGGGACCCTGTTGTAAAGGGAGGTCCTGGTTCAAGACCTGTCTTAGCCATGAACTTCCTGGGTGACATTTCTCCTGCTGTAAAAATGTCCAGTTGCCAATGGTCCCATTGGCAAAGCACAGGGACCCCCCAAGCTGTGTCTTCTGTAGTCAGGCTGGGAACAGAAGTGGAGGGTTGGGTGGGTTCCCTGCAAGAACTGCTCAAAGTGCTGCTCCAGGCTCTACTGCTGGCCACCATTTCAGGTACTGTTGCTGCCAGATAATCACTGGACTGATGTTGCACCAGCAACATGTCTTGCCTGTTCCATCTTGTGAAATTTACAGGCAAGGATTTATTTACAGACTGTTTTTACTGACTGTCCGTAAGTTTACTGATGGTTGTGAGAACCTGCCTTTAAAGTCCCCTTGCAGGGCAAAACTCCCCTTCAACCAACCTCCCACCCCATCCTCCTCACTCCCCACCCCTCCCCTCCAATTTCATTCACTCCAAAGCATAGTGTGCGAGTTTGGCCTCTTTGGAATTTATTGGCTTGATTATACTCCCTTATAAAAGGTTTTTGAGAGATTTAATTGTGCAGGTTACCAGCCATTTTTAAACTCACAAAACTATTTTAAGTAACTATTTAAAATTCTCTTTAGTGGGAATGAGCAAGTCAGGAAACCATGTGCAGCCAGACCCGATAAAAAAAAATAAAGAAAGAAAGGGGGAAAAGGTAATAAATGGGCTCTCGGTTGTTATTCCAGCACCTAATTAGGAGCCTGTGTCATTCCTTCCACTTCCATTTCCCTTGTCACATGCTGCCAGACAAAAAGCAAGAAGGGACCTGAGACTTCACAGCGCTGGAGAGAAGGTGTAACTGCTGCTTCAGCAGCACCTGCCCTGGGCAGAAACAAGCAGCTGACACCCTGGGGAATTTCTGCCCTCTCAGGGCAGTTCTGCACATGCCATTGGGTTAGCATGGGTATAACTACATGCCAAACCTGTGGGGGAGGGCAAAAGGTGTCAGAGCAACCATCCTGGTTTGGGCCCATATAGAGCCTGTGTCGTATGTGGAACCTTTCCCCATAGCAGCCCCAGTTGTGGATCAGTGCTGATCCCCCAGAAAGCTGTATCTCTTTCATCCTGGTCCAGCCATCTGACTAAGATTTGGGTGGGGCTGCTACCTGCTGTGGAGTAGCACTGATCCCCCTCAGTTAGCATCCTCCTGTAGCTGCAGGCAGTTACCCCTAGCGGCGCTGCTGCCTGCTCTCAATATCCTCACAGCAGCCCCAGGTCCTGTACAGTGGAGAGAGCAGTGGATGCTCCCACATAACTGCAGCACATGTGAACTCCTTCTACAGGCTTTCATATCTGTTGCTTTTCATGCCCTTACTGCAAACATGGAGCAGCATGTGTGAAATTAACCTCAGGCTGTCCTGGGTACTTCTTGTCATTTATCTGCCCTGAGAATCTCCAGAGATTTTTCGCAGGCAGTTTGTGTGGCTCCTCCTCCGCTCTGAACTGCAGTTTCTTCAACCAAACTCATTGGTGTGTCTAGGTGCTGCCTTTTTAATTGTGCCATCGACCAGTGCGCCAGGCTCTTGAGGCTTTTTGTGAGGTAAATTTTCCAATAACCATCAAAAGGCAACATATCCTAATAGGGATGAGAATAGAGAAATGCCAAGGGAGCCCCAGGCTGATACACAGGCCCTGTGATTGCACTAGAGTCAGCAAATGGAGAGATTTCAAAGGACACGGCTCTTTGAGGAGGATCCGATAGTAGAACAGTGACCGTTTTTACATGGACGTCCCCGTCCCATCCCCCGCCCCCCCCGCTTGGTGTTCTGGCAGGTGTGCAGGGGGGTGGGCATCCGTGTATATGGCCAGCAGTGGGTGTGGAGATGGGTGTCCGATCAGTGTTCACTCGTGTGCACTCCCGCACAACACCTGCCTTCACCCATCACACATCCATCTCCACCCACATCCACCCATGGAACCCTCTGGAAAACTGGAGGAGGCTCCGTGATTGGAGGTGGGTGGGTGTCGTTATAAACGGACACCCACCCACCTACACCCACCGTGGCAAAACACCCATCCCCCCACCCACCTCCATCTATGTGAAAAGGACCAGTAGCTCAGACACCCAAAAGCAGGACCCATCTGGGAAAAGCAGGAAAAATTGACCATGTATGAGCCTAAATACTAGATGCCAGGCGCTTTAGAAAATCTGGCCCACAGAGTTCATAAAAGACACTGCACTGCAGAAAACAACACCAGGTTGTATTATGTTAAACCTCTGCAGGGGGAACGTGGGAGAGGTCAGATAGCAGCTACCTCAGTGACCCAGCTTCATAGAGAGTTTCCAAGCATTGTTAAAGCTTTCAGGGAGGCTTGTCCTCCAAGAGTTAACTGTGGTGCAGTGATTAAGTGTCTAGTCTCAGCCTCCAGAACTTAGGAGATATGAGTTCAATTCCATGCTCCACCATAGACTCTGAGTGACTTTGGACACATCTTTAGTTTCTCTGTTCCCCAGACCCCTTTTAGTACTTCCCTCCGTCCTGCTCCAGAAGATGGATGTGGTGATGAAGCATTCAAATATGACAGCAATGGGGACCACTTTAGATAGAGATAAACATAAGGCAAGGTCTGCCTAAGGCTGTGTGTGAGACACCATCACAAAATCCAGGACTCTTGGTTGGGCGGGGAGGGGGAAGGGTCATAATGAGTTTGGGTCCTTGTCGCTGTGTTTGTCCACTGCAGAGCCATGAATTTCACCAGTTCAGCTCTATGTACCATGGAGTGGAGTCTGGATTTTCAATTCATATAGCTTTGTAGCTATCATGAAAAATTATTAAAAACCTGTTATGCATTTTATTGTAAAATAAAGGGCAGTTATTTGACTTCTCTCACAATTTCCCATTTCAAGTAGCTTTAATTCAATAACACGAGACAGGGGTGCATTTGGAACCCTGCCTTGTGTTATTGAATTTAATGGGGGAAGGGGAAAATAACACTAAAACCCTCATGCCCATGATCAGGGATTGCAGACGACTGGACTAACGTGAGTTAAACTCACATTAGTCCCCACATCCTTTCTTAACGTGGGCAAGCAGCCAAAGCCTAAATAACAAAGGCCAGACATATTGGGCTCAGTTCTGCCACCCACTTGTAGTCCTCATGTTGAAGTAAGTGGCACTTCCTTGTACAGGAGTCAGTCCTTTGTACGCTGAATAAATAAAACGTCTGGTTGTGAAGTCAGTAAGCAAGAGAGCAGGAGTAGACAAGAGATAAAAGATGGTTTAAAATGAAATTTGAAAAGGGATGGAGTTGATGCTGCAGGAAGACTGGATCTGATGGTCAGAGCTGCAGAGGAGAAGGTACTAACACCAGATGTTGGGCACATGATTGTAAGGATGGTGAGTAAACCAGTGCTACAGTAGCACTGGGTGTGCAAAAGAAATCTTTGATGGGCAGCATTAGCTAGCTTTTCATGCTAAGCTTTTTATCAGCATGAGTGTAGGCTGAATGTATGATATTCTGAATGTATTGATATTCTGGTAGTGGCAACAGTGTGATGGTGGTTAGGGTCTTTCCACTGAACAACCGGCCGTGACTCAGTTTCCCCACTTAGTCTCCATCGGCCACAGCTCTCTCCAGAGCTGTCCCAGTCTGTAAAGGTGTAACTATCCTGCCACCCATGTCTCAGGAGGTTACTAGTCACAGAAAATATATTAAGGTTTGCCCAAGTATCTAACCTGGGATGTCCCCTCAACTGTGTTATCCAGTGCCATTATCACACAAGCAACCAAAGCTGTTTTTGTTTTTTTTAAAATGTATTTATAAATCCAGGTTAATTACAGGACAAAATTGATTTGAGTGCAAGTCTAACAAAACAACTCAAAAGTAACACAATGCTAGATTCACTAGAAATCCCCTAACTAACATGTCACCTTACTTACAAATCCATTTTACACAGCTTAGTTGTTTGTAGCTGGACCCTTCTTGATTTCTTTCGGTGCTTCTCAGTCTGTCTCACTGGATTCCTTTGAAATGTTTCTTTCTCTTGGTTTTTCTTTGTCCCCTAAATGCTTTCTTGATGGCTCCCAGAAGATTCTCGTTTTTTCATTTTTTTCCATTCTGGGCCATTCGCTCAGTCTCTGGAAGCTACTGGTAACTCAGTACCCTCCACTAACACTTAATCTACATTGTAATTGTCTTCCCTTCCTGTCCCCAAACCTGCTCAACTTGTTTTGGGCTCACATTCTGTTTTCTAATTTCCAAACTTAACTTTTCTTTATATTGTCCCCATATACAAATTTTCCCTTCAGTGGACTCCGCGTGTCTCGACAATTCCAACAACACCAGACTTGTCATATTTTACATAATGGTTTCAGAAGTACAAATGTTTTGTTCATTCATATAAAACACAACAATACATGTGTGTTATTATTATTATTATTAGCAAACATTTATATAGCGCCAGTAATGTACCTGGCGCTTAACAAAGTAATTTAATAGACATGGTCCCTGCGCTAGGGCTTATAATCTGAGAGAGAGGAGGGGGGGGGGGGGGGGAGATGAAGGAAGGGGAACAGAGGGAGAGACAAGGAGTGTAACATTCACGAGGATGCAAGGTCCCAGGTTTGGTTACATCGAGAATGATGGCTGGTTGGTCCATGTGGTGAGGATATGAGCACATATGTGTTGTTTTTATAAACCCTATCAGAAACAGAATTATTGAGGAGAATTCAAGGTCAAGACTACCTCAGGTTTACATGCAGTGGAGGTAAAATGGGAGATGCAATCTGAGTCTTCCATAATGCTAAAAGATTTGCTTTTTTTTCTAGCTCATCCAGTGGTAGAAAATGGGCAAGTGGAATGTCCCCAGGGATATAAGAGGCTGAATCAGAGCCATTGTCAAGGTAAGAATAAAACATTCACCCTCTTCTTACACAGGCTCATTTACATAATCCTTGGCTTCCTCCATATGTGTTGGGGCTGGTTGGTGAGTGCTGTGCGGAAAGGGTTTGCATAGCAAGCAAACAGATGCTGAGCAACTCTGGACAGTCAGGGTTAATCAGCACAGTTTTACTTGCCATGCAAACCTTCTCCTCACAACACACATCCCTCCCTGGGGGAAGCCAGCACAGGCAGTTCTGCATGTTGGCTCCCCCACACTGTAGTCAGAGGTATTGTGCAAATGCACTGTCAGTCCTTTCCTGATTCATATTTTTTCAGGCAGAAAATTACATAATTAATGTACACAATGGCATAATTAATGTACATTCCAGGGGCCAGATATGCAGCCAAATTGCTAATATATACAAAATGTCTACCAAGGACATTACAGCTTAGCCCACAACGTCTGAATCAATATTAAAATAACCAGTTACATTCATATATATTTAAATATTCCTCTTTTACATTCACATATGATTTACCATACTAACTCAGGAAAAATCACTTTCAGCAGTTCAGTAGCAACCTTAACTCTGCCCCACAGGACACACTCACTTTCCTAACTGCTACATATATTAATTCTTTCCTCTGCTCAAGTTATAATTAGTTATGTTAATCATAAGGTTGTTTTTGTTGAAGTGTTTTTCCTGTAGGTGTTTTTGTACAAGGATTATGATTTCTGTAGCCTGAAGCAACCTTAGCTGCATGTTAACAAACATTTGTGTGTGTGTGTGGCTGGGTTTGTTTTACAAGAGAGGAAGCTCTAAAGATGAAAGTCAATTGGTGTGAAAATGTGTGTCAAACACACAAAATGATATGCACTGCCAAGCTCCTAGGAGTCAGTCCCACATGGGGCGGGGAGGAGGGCTATGTACCTCTCACCGCCAGAATCCTTTCTTCCCCAGATTGGAAGGAGACTGTTCTTATTCTGAACATCCAACGTTTTTTTTTCAAGCCATAATGTCCATGGTTTCCGCATTGTGGTTGGACTCTGAAATGTTGTGGTTCCGTTTCTGTGATTTATGATAAGCTATGAGGTGCTATTTGGAGGCTGGTACAAGGAATCTGGATCTGGTCTTATGCAAATCCAGATTCATCTCCTCTAGCATGGACTTTCTGGCACTTTGTATTGATTAGTAAGTCAGCCTAGAGCCAATGTAGTGGCCTCAGTTCCCCATGTCCATCATTCCCTGAACGCTTCTACAGGCAGCATAGAGCTGACGTAACATACGAACTCTGTGCTGGTTCCTTGTACAGGAAGATGTTGGGAGAGAGTAGATGTGTGGTTGTGAGGACGGGTTGGAGAAAGGGATGGATTCTCACTCAAGGGAAGCATAGTGAGAGGCACCTGCCCTGATCTGATAGGATGCGAGAGAACACACTTTACTCATGGTACTCTCACACACAACTATAGCAACGCTCCTTCACACCAGGGCCAGTCTCTCAGGACGAAGCTCCGATTTCCAGCAAGGAGGAAGGGGCCACTCCGCCCTTAAGTAGGCATCAGCCACCCACGCAGGCGCTCTGAGTGTCAGAGAGGAGCCGGTTGCTAGGCCCCGCCCCTGCGAGCGTCGACCCGCCCCATGGCTCCCACTGCGCCGCCCGTGTCCGCCGATTTGGCAACGGGGACGCGAGGCGGTACTGGTGGTGCATGGGAAGGCTGCAGGGGTCCTCCCCTCAATCTCAACGGATTCCCCCTTGCTATACGCCCCCCATGGGGGGCGGGTCAAGCTGGGGAGGGCTTGCTGAGCCCTGACAGTGGCCAGAATTTACTGAGCTTGATCTAGTCTAGGTGAGCACAGAGAACTATTCAGAGCCAGAGTAAGTTAGAACAGTCCCGTGTGTTGTACTGATTTGCACTGATTGTAATGGGGATGGGCAAGTCCCTGAATTTGGGAGGCAGAAAGGAGGCTAGAGTCAGCTTGGACCATCCTGCCCCTGAATTGTGCCTGCTGGAGAGGTGGTGGCCAGGTTCTCGCTCAGCTTGTCTAACACTCTGTGGCTGCTGCCAAGACGTTCAGGTGCTGCCTGCAGCTGTGGGCACTTGTGATCAGGGCAGATGTCCTGTGCTGCAGTGACTGTGGTCACAGTCCACATGAGGCATGCGTGGCAGCCCAGGGCTTGCCCAAAATCTGAATGCCAAGGCTTTGCATAGCTGAGTGATTTGGCAGATTGAACATAAAAGTGAGACCACACAGGGTGCAGGGGATCCTCCCCATCAGAAAGATGAGTAAATGGGATGGTACAAGCTGTTGGATTTTTCAAGGCCTTTGGCAATAGGAGTGGAGCCTAGCTGAGAAGGAGCCAGCAATTGGGTGATTAACTGGGCTTTGTTTCTACAGGCTTTTACTAACATGCATTGAAGAGAGAGGCCAACATATATCTGGGCCTGTCCCAGATGGTTAATGGCCCGACGCATCAGGGGGGACATACCTTAGACCTTGTGTTTTGCTCCGGCCTTGAGGTGGGGGATCCGTTGGTGAGGGAGATATCATCTGTGCTCCTGTCATGGAGGGATCATTACCTCCTGCAGGCCTCTCTCCTGGCGCATGTCTGCCCCCGGAAGGGCATGGAACCAATTCGAATGGTTCACTCCCAGAGATTGATGGAACCGGAGTGGTTCTGGGATGCTCTGGGTGAGATACCCTCTGATCTTGATGATCGTCTCATCAAGATCAGAGCTTGTGGAACACCTTGCTGACAGGGGACATTGATAGGATGGCTCCTAGGCATCTGCTACCCAGGCGGCAGTGTGGAGAAACCCTCCTGGCTAGATCGCCCCTTAGGTTCCTCCCTGACCTAAGGCAAGGGACTCTGCCAAACCATATAAGGAGATGTAGATGTGCTCACCTTAGCCCATCTGACTGACCACACCGTACATACCTTACCAAAGAAGGAACCCAAGGCCAGGTAACCTAACTGATTGACCACCTTGAACAGGGTCACCTGTGGCTGTGAGCCAATAGCTGAGATGCTAGTGTTGCCGTTTAAAAGAAAGGCTAGTAAATTTCCACAGACGGAGACCTCATGGCCAACCGGTAGCTGTGCTGGACTAACCTGCAACACCCAGCTTTCTCCATCCACATGGAAAGAACCAAACCTTGCAGAGCTAAGACATCCATGCTTACCCTGCAGAGAAAGACACTGTGAGTAATTACTTCTATCCAGAGAAGCAGGACTAGGGACCGTTCAGGCTTAGACGCGCTCTAAACGGGTTACCATACCTGCCCATAGTTGCCTGTGTTTGCTCACGAGTTCAATGCCTTTTCCCTAGCTTTTTGTATCCTTGTAATTTGGTTAACTGTGTGCTGTGACCCAAAGCGCTTCCCAAGTTTGGCTTACGCTGGGAAAGCAATCTCTAATAAGGAGCAGGGTTTGGGCTTCCAGAGCAGCCGTTAACCCCGGAAGCTCGTAGCTCTGGTGGTGGCAGCAAAACCGGAGCGTTATGGTGATGGGCACACAGTGCTGGAGGGGGCTAGGAGTAGAGTACCCCCCACCCACCCACTGGACCCATTACGCCACAGGCAGCACCGCAGGCCTCCTTGGTTTTCAGAGGAGCTGCGGGTGCTGAAGCAGGAGGGGCGGTGGTTAGAGCGACGGTGGCGTCGTTCATGTGCTGAAGCTGACAGATTGCATCATAGAGCTAGTTTACGAGCCTATACTGTGGTTATGCAGGTAGCAAAAAAGGAGTTTTTTGCTACCCTCATAGCATCTGCAAAATCCCGTCCAGTGGAGCTTTTCCAGGTGGTGTGGGGGCTGGTCAGTCCAGCCTCCCTCCACCTTGGAGTGGAGTCATCTTGTGCCCGCTGTGATATGTTTATGGATTATTTTGTGGATAAAATCGCTCGGATTCACCACGACTTCAACATCACAATTTCTACAGTGGGGAAATCAGAGGTTATGGAAGCCCCACCTTGTCCTATTATGTGGGATCAGTTTCAGTTGGTGGCACCTGCCGATGTGGAGGGTGTTCTTAGGGCTGTCAGGGCCACCTGTTGTGAATTAGATCCAAATGCCCGTTCTGGCTTGTGAAGGCCTGCCAGGAGACAATGGAGCTGTTGCTGGCAGGGGTGGTCAATGGGGCTGTTGCTGGCGGGGGCAGGGTGCTGGGTTGCCTTAAAGAGGCGGTGGTACAGCCCTGGCTCAAAAAGCCATCACTTAACGTTGACTCCCTCACCAGCTATTGGCCGGTCTCTAACCTTCCCCTTTTATGGCCCGACCTATCTGCGGGACCGCCTCACCCCCTGGGTCCTAGATTGACTCCTGCGGTTATCGGGAGGTGCCCTCCTTAAGGTGCCCCGAGTCTTCCAGGGGGCCACAATGGGGAGGGTGTTCTCGGTGGCTGCTCTGCGGCTGCGGAACTCTATGCCGATAGAGGTCCAGTTGGCCCTGGATCTCCCCTCTTTTTGATGTAGTTGTAAGATCTGGCTGTTCCGCCTGGTCTTTGGTGGAGAAGATGAGTAGGGTGGGATGGGAGGATATTGCTTTAGGGATATGGAGTTTGTTTTAATCCTCCATATGTTGATGTTTTTATGTTTTTAAATTTTGTTTGTAAGCCGCCCTTAGCCACTGTGTGGGAGGGACGGGGTATTAAATTTATTTAATAAATAAATAAATTAAATATCCAGCAAGACTTGTGGGGAGCACTTCTGCCACTGTTCTGTGTGTGCACTCCTTCTACCCTGCCTTCAGAGGAGCAAATTATCTACTTCCTTTTCTGAGGAACTCTTGCTTCCTTGGCTTGCAAACAGGGACCTGTGTTCCAGTGAGAAAATGCAGTGAACATGGATCCCTGCCTGCAAATCTTTACAGTAGAGCAAGCTGGAAGTATCAAGGCTGTTCATGAATTGATAGTTTCTGGAAGATCAATCTCCAAGTTTCCAGATCAGACCCCCAAACGGTGGCCTGGAAATGCTCACTATTCTTGTCTCAGGAGGTGAATTTGACTGTGGCTCATCAGTCCTGGAGCCAACAGACTTCAGTCCACAAAAAAAGAAACTCACGCAGGGGGCTTTAGATGTTCCCCCGCCGCTACCGGAAGTCGGGCGGCCACCCTTTGGAATAGTGGCCGCAGCAAACTAGTGCTTGATTAGAGATGCTGCCTTGTATAATAACCTCGATTATGTGGGTTTTACAAGGCAGCATCTCCAATCAAAGGCTAGTTTGCCGTGGCTACTGTTTCAAATGGCGGTCGCCCAACTTCCGGCAGTTGTGGGAGAACATCTAACCCCCCCTGTACAAGTTTCTTTTCTTCTGGGCTCTGAAGAGTTTGAAATGAGGCTGCATGAGGCTCGTCTAAAAACAGCCTCAGCCACAAAGCATGCAGAGATGCACAGTACAAGCTGTGAGGGAGGGAAGATGATGGGGACTCCTACCACAGCTGGCTAATAAAACATGCAGCTGCTGAATGGAAATGTAGGGTGCCGGTGTACTGAGGAAACAAAATCAGTCACTGCAATCCAGGAATCCCAAGCAGGTTAGGGAAGATGCTAATGCCTAATAGCAGTGCCAGTTCTGAGACTGGCTCAGTACCACAGACTCTACTGGCAGAGTCCTAAGGGGCAGGAATGTGGTCAGGGCTGGTGCTCTGTTTTGTAATGGACTGTTTTTAAATGAAATGACTCCACGCACGGCCCCCCACCGACCACTTCGTTTGAAGTTGGTGTGCGGGGAAGTGTGTGCCGCTCCTGAGATCCACATACTGGCTAGCTACCCAGTCCCCGCACAGAGCACTCCTGAAAAATCTGGAGTGCCCCATGCGGGGACTGGGTAGCCACTGGCCAGTGTATGGACGGGGAGCCGGCTGTGTGAAGTGCTTTCGTGCATGGATGCCCTGCCCCACGCACCGACCATGGACCTCCCCTCCCCACTGCTCTTGTGTAAAAACACCCATAGATGCAGAGTTCATCTCCTGCTGACTCTGGTGCAATGTACACTGCTCAGTTCTATGTTTCCTCACACCCCACTGCTCTTTTTGACTTTTAAACAACCTGATCCATTCAGTAATAGTATGTGCCAGCACAGCAAGCAAGACCAGCACCACTAACATGTGAAGGATGCAGAACCTGTATGCTCTCTGGAGATGGAGCCTGAACTCACACGTAACCCTGCTAACTTCAGTGTCTGCAGGGCCCCTGTATAATCAGCCCCGGATGATCGCCAGATCGCTGTTGCATGTGGGCAAGACACTCCCAAGTTCCAGCCCCACTTTAAACTGAGTTCTGATGAATACATCAGATGTAAATGTCAGATCAGAGTTTAAAGCAGACTTGGAAATAGGAGTGCCTCACTCACACGCAACAGCGTTCCAGGAATCCTCTGGGGCTGTTTATACAGCTTTCAGGGGCACATCAGTAAGCAGAGTTAAATGTGAGTTCACCTGAAGACACCAAGCTTTGACCTTGCATGGGGTCCGTGATACATTTGTAGGGCTCATTTTCAGCACCTCAAGCATATGCCCAGAACTGAGTTCTCAGCCTGTCTGGTTTGATTATTTGCGGTTGACCCTTGTGTCCATTTGTTATTAATCTTTGTTCCTGAGTGAGGGGTAGACTGGTATGGAGCACACTCTGTCCCTGCTGTGTGTTACGTTTCTTAAGCTAAGGAGGGAGAAGGAGAGGAGTGCTAAAATCTGTGCTTTTACCACCTAGCATTATGCACAATTCCCCGCCCCCCCATGCTTTTCTTGTGGAAAGTGTTACTTTGGATCACTTGAGGAAGTCTCTCTGCCGTGAAGTAGGAATCTCATTGTGACCCCTTTTGTTGCATGGAAGAGTCAGTTGTTCCCTTCTGACTTTCCACAGTTGTTGATTTCTATTCTGTGATCACTCATTCTGCACTGGAGAAGGGGTTGTCGGTTTTGGACACTGCTATGGAATGGTGCTTATTGGCTAAATGGTTTTTATTTTTATTTTTTTATTTATTTATTTATTTCCTTTGCTACCCCGCCCTTAGGCTCAAGGCAGCTCACATCATGAAAAAAATATAAAATACACAAGAAAGCCCATAAAAACCCTCAAATAATATCCCACCACTCCCGATTTAACCCTACCCATTAAATGCCTGACCAAATAAACAGGTCTTAAACAACCTTCAGAAGACACTCAAACTAGGGTGAGTGCGGGGCAGCTCTGGCACCTGAACCTCCAGGGGAAAGGGGTTACAAAGTCATGAAGCAGTCACTGAGAAAAACCTCTCTATGCGTCCGGGAATTATGGACCTGGGCCAATGATGGAACTTGAAAGAGGGCGCTATCAGCTAAGCTTAAAGGTCACGGAGGAACGTAAGGGGGAAGGTCGTCCTTTAGATACATAGGGTTCAGGCCTTTTGGGGCTTATAGGTCAAAACCAACCCTAAACTGGCCTTGAATTGTCCTCAGAATGCTATCGGCAGCTAGTACAGACTCTGAAGCACTGGTGTTATGTGTTCACAGGGATCTATTTGTTCCCATTTAGATTGCTGTATGTTTTGGTCCATTCTGAGTGTATTTTATGTTTTTCTCAAGTGATTTGAGTGAGTGCGATGGCTTCATTGGGTGTTCAGGGCTGGCAGTGTTTTGATGATCTCTAACCATACAAAATAGGAAGATGATAAAGATACATGCACAAGTTTGACTGTGCAACCCTGTACAACAGTTTGCAAGAGCTACAGATGTCAGCAGCCCTAGTGCAACTTTTTGGAATGTGATACACTCCTGGACCTGTGACACCTGAGCCCCAAACCAGATTGAGTTGTGAACTTGTGACACCTCAGAAAGCGTGACATTTATATAGCGCCAGCAGTGTACCTGGCACTTTACAAAGTAATAAAATAGACACGGTCCATGCCCCTAGGACTTACAATCTGAGAAACAGGAGCTGGGGGAGAGACATAGGAAGGGGAGAGCAGGAGAGACAAGGGGTCTAACATTCATGAAGATGCGAGGTCTCAAGTGCACGTTCTTGGCTTGGTTACGATGAGAATGACAGCAGGCAGGTCCATGTGGCAAGGATAAGGCTAAACAGACCGTAGGTAATGGTATAGGAAATAGTGGCTCAGCAGGATAAAGAGTCAGACAGAGCAGAGCGAAAGAGGTGAGTTTTAAGGAGAGATTTGAAGGTATGAAGGGAGGGGGCAAGGGTTATAAACTAATCCAGATGGTAAAAGGGTTTAGGTACATTGCTGCCCTAGAACACATTAACTCAGGGACCATGCACTTGGACCTCCAGGCTGATATCATTTCACAGCAAAAATCCAACAGAGACTGATTAATTCTGGTCACTGTTTCTGTGTTCCAGCTGGCTTCGCCAGTTCTGTGCAGGGGATGTTGGGTCTGTTGAAAGGTCTGCAGCAGGGTGAGGTGCTCGCTTCTCCTCTTGCCTGTAGCTGTATTCCACATAACTGGGATAGAGTGTTAACTCAGTTACTTAGTCCCATTTCAGTGGTGACTGTGGAACTGATGACCCTTCCCTCCTGTAGTGCAGGTGATTATAGTTCTTAGCACTTATCTGGCACTTTTGAGAACTTCAGATGCATTTACAGATTTTTAATAGACCGTTTCCAACTTCTGGGGCCAGGTGCTTTGGCACAGAGATGGCAAGGAGCTCTGTCTGCTTGGGATCGTGCATCAAGTCAGCAACAGAGCTAGAAATAGTATTCAGGAGTGCCTGTCTCAGAGGATGTGATTCCAGAAGCTGTCTGCAGTCTGGAACCCTCCCCACTCCCCTTTTCAACTCCTAAGATTAATCCCAGAGTTGTGAGTGGAGGTGGAGGTTTCATCATATGCAGACAGTGTCCAGTTACCCCACTGAAGGAAACTACAGCCCTGATAAGCATAGTGAGAGGCACCTGCCCTGATCTGATAGGATGCGAGAGAACAGAGAAGGGCCTTTAACCTGCAAAGTCATTCCTTTCCACCAGCCAAACAAAGGTTAGCTCAATTATACCAAATCCCAGTGGCTGAAATGTGGAACAATTGAATCGGAGGGCATCTTCAGGGAAACACCATGGGGACATGTTCAGATAAAGAGTAGGCTGGAGGGGAGCTTGGCCAGGAAAGGTGCAGGACAGAGTCCTGGCTGTGAAGAATGCAAGAGGTTTTAAACTGAACTCCTGATCTTCCCTCCCAACCCTTCCTCTCCCTCTTCCCTATCAATTACCATTGAAGGGGTCTCCATCCTCCCCGTCCCCCAAGCCCGCAGCTTGGGCTTCATCTTTGACTCGCACCTTACCTTCAAACCCGACATTGACTCCGTGGCCAAATCCTGCCGCTTCTCCCTCCACAACATTGCTAAGATCTGCCCTTTCCTGTCTGTCTCCTCTGCCAAAACTCTCATCCACGCCCTAGTCATCTCACGCCTCTACTACTGTAACCTCCTCCTCTCTGGCCTTCCCCGCTCCCACCCTTCTTCCCTTATCTCTGTTCAAAACTCTGCTGCCAGGATCATCCACCTAGCCTGTCGCTTTGACTATGTGCAGCTTCTCCTCTCCTCTCTCCACTGACTCCCTCTTCCTGAGCGTATTTTGCACAAGCTCCTCGTCTTCACCTACAAAGCCCTTCACAACCTTGCTCCCCCCTACCTCTCTGCCCTGATCTCCCTTCAAACCCCTGTTCGAGCCCTTCGCTTCTCCTCCATCCCCTCCCTCACTCTCCCATGCCTTCCCTGCTCCCCCAACCGCCTTCATCCCTTCTCCCTCCCTGCCCTCGTCTGCCTGCCCCCACCCTCCACACCTTCAAGTCCCTCCTCAAAACCCACCTCTTCTGCTCTGCCCTTCCTAACTCCTGCTAATCATTCCCACCAAGGATTATCTCCTACCTGCTATCTGCATACTCCCAATGACTGTAACCAAGCCAAGAACGTGTACCTGAGCTTTTGCATCCTCATGAATGTTGCATCCTTTGTCTCTCCCTCTGTTCCCCTTCCCTGTCTTGTCTCCCTCTGTCTTTAGACTGTAAGCTCTCGGGCAGGGACCGTGTCTATCTTACTCTTTGTAAAGCGCCAGGTACATCGCTGGTGCTATATAAATAATAATAATAATAATAATAAAACAAAAACAAGTCCATAAAAACTCACCAACAAAAAAACAAACAACAACAACAAAAATAAAACTTATTGTGGGGGAAGAATTTGAAATCTGCTTGTAGGGTATTACACCCACTTGGTGCTTCGGTAGAAGAGCTAGGCTCCCAAATTCTTTCCTAAACCATGGTGCAAGCAGAACAGTCTCATCTCCACATCTGGCAGGCACAGTGGTGAGTGGACTCAACTGTCTGCTTCTGGAGACTGCTGCAGCTGGGGAGGGCAGAGTCAATGACCACCTAAAAGGGTCTTAGTTGGCCATTTGTTCTTGAAACACTTCGTTAGTTAACATGTCTCAGGAGGTCAGGCCCCAGGAAACAAGCTCAGAGAAATGCAATGCCATCCAACTGAGCCCAATGGCCTTTCAGAGTCAAGTTACATGCGAGGCTTATGGCCCTGCCTCGCTTGCTGTGGACAGCTTGGGTGGTCATCCACTGCCATCCATGTTGGGTCTCGTAGCTGGAGTTTCCTAGACTCTGTCGTAGGCCATGATTGCACAAAGAATCAACCAGTAGCTTAGACTTTTTCATCATGTCTTTGGAAAGACACAATTGAAAATCTCAAACAGTAAATCTTTGCAGAGTTAGTGAGGGCACCTGTCAAAGCCATAAGATCCAGTGTAGGGTCCCCTCCCCCAAACTGCAGTGAGATAGAACCAGGAAGGATTGTGCAGCCTTGGGAAGAAGCCCCCTTCGCCGCCGTAATGGCGGCGACGGGGTAATTGGTGGGTCCCCGTCAGGTGACGCAGACTGGAGCTTGCAAGAAGGAGCCCAGCAGCTGCGCGGTAGAGCGCCCGCTGCCGGGAAAGGAGTTGCCTGGCAACCGATCGAGCAGCGCGTGCGCAGTGGCATCGTGCTGTAAAGAAGTGAATGGACCTGCCCTTTGTAGGGAGGGCGGATCCGTTTGGGGCCACGCAGAAGTGGCATTCGGCGTTAGGTCGGGGAGAAGTTAGCCCCACCCACCTCACCTCTAGCACTGTGGTTTTTTTGTTACCGGTTGCCATTACGGAGCTGAAGGGGAATTTTGGCGACCAGCCTGATTCAGGAGTTGCTTGGTTTGCCCCTTTTAACAGTGCAGAATAGGATAAATAGGTTGATTAGCTGCAGGGAAATCTGAAACAATCTAATTATAATAATTATCAATTGGTTCGTAACCAGTAAAGCAAGTAATAATTCGAATCTGATTACAAGAATGAGGTAATTGGAGAATTCAGTAATTGGCATGACTAATGTAAGAGACATAATGGGTAATATTCGTCGCACTTTGCGGGGGTCCAGTATGCTATAGCAGGCTAAATAGGTAAGAATAGGATAAGATGAGGCACCTCCTTAAGAGGTGGGGCGGTGACACCCAGTGCGAGGGGGAGCGCAGCACGCACTCGGGTCATTACCCTGGGAGGGGTACCAAGTGGGGTCAGTAAGTACATGCACTGTCTGCTGGCTTTGCGGGTACCACCTCCTTACTCAAGCCCACGGTTGGACCTGTTCCCCTTCGGTCAGAGCCAGGGTGCTGTCGAAGGGGAAGTTTAGTTTGGGAGTACTGACACGGGAGGGCACATCCCGGTCAGTGCCCAAGTTAATAAGAATTAAGTAGCTAGCATACTGGACCCATATTGCTGGCCTTTATTTAAAATGTTTGAATAAAGAGTGCAGCCAAGTTAAAACCAACTACAGTCTCTGTGTCTCATTGGGGGGTGCGCCGACAAGACTCCTGTGTGTGCCAGGAATTTCAGGCCTTTTCAATCCTCAGCCACCTCCAGTTTGTGGTCCAAGAAGATTCTTCCTTCCTCTCTACCCCAGATCTTCACCAGACCTAGTATCTCAGAGAACTGAGTCTTAGGGTGGACTCACATGTACTCTGATTAAATCTGATGTCCACAGGGCCCCAGAACATGTATAATGAGCCCCAGATTAGCGTTACAGTCAATGAGAGTTCTAACCCCACTTTAAATGCTGATTGGGAGCTCAGATCAAATCTAAACTCCCCATGTGCATTTAGAGTGGAGGCTGGAACTCCCATTGACTCCCTCACAATCCAGGGCTCATTATACATGTTCTGCCCTCCCCACCAGACATCGTATTTAATCACCGTATGTGTGAGTCCACCCCTAGTAACTCCTGCTATTCCCTCTAGACTGGCATAGTGCTGGAGAAACCAGCTTGATGCCAGGAGGAGAAAGACACTGGTAGTTAATTTGCTGGTTCTGTATGGGATCAGCAACAACTGCTGGGCTGTTGGGGCTTGTAATGGCACCAGTGAGGAGCTACTTTTGAAGACTCTTTTATTGAGCTGATGGATGCATGGTTTGTTTTATCAACGTGGCATTTAAACAAAACAATGATTGTTCCTTGTCCTCCTCCCCTTATTGGGCGATGGTCTCCTTCTCAAACCTACTGCTTTGTGGTCCCATATCCTCCTCACCTGCCCTACTCCAATTGTATGGTGATTCCTTCACCCTCCCTAGAAATGCATCATGATGCCTTTTCTTCCATGTGACATGATGACCTCTTCCTTTTGCCTCTACAGCTCCCTGTTACTGTCCTGTGACCAGTCAGTGGACAGAGCTGGGTAAGGGTATCTTGGCTGATATTGTTCTCTTCTTTACTCTGCAGACATCAATGAGTGTCTAATACTTGGCTTGTGTAAAGCTGCAGAATGTGTGAACACCCGTGGCAGCTTCCTCTGCACCTGCAAGTCTGGTACCATGCTGGACCCATCCCGCAGTCGCTGCATCTGTAAGTGTTCCAGAGAACCATCTCCACAGGGTTGCCTGGGAGCAGCTGCCTTGGGACAGCTTGGAGCACCCTAGCAGAACTGCTCTTGGCTCTCCTCCCATGGGGTTCTTGCTGATGATCTCTTGTTCCCATGCAGCTGCTGTCTGAATAACAATGAGGCCCTTCACAGCTGATGAGACTGCAGTGCTATAGCAGGGGATGTAGCAGGCAGACTGTACAACAAGCACTGAACCCTCCCCATGCAACATGAAGTCCATGGCTGCAATCTGGGGGAGGGCATGGAGAGAAGCTTCAGATAGTTCTCAATGCGTGGATGAGACAATGGTGCAAGGAAGAAGGCTTTAGATTTATCAGGATCTGGGCAGCCTTCTGTGGAGGGAGGAGCCTATACAGATGGGATGGGCTCCACCTTAACCAGAATGGAACCTGGCTGCTGGCACTAAAAATTAAAAATGCGATAGAGCAGTTTTTAAAATAGAACCTGGGGGAAAGCCGACGGGCACTGTGGAGTGCACAGTTCGGACTGTGGCATCTATGCAGGATGATGTTAACTTAGGGGATTTAGAGTTGTTTAAGACTGAGAAAGGGATAAAAATTAAGGGACTTCAGGTGGAATTCGCTGGAGAACAGATAAATAACAATTCCAGGGTGCCTGATGCAGTCCCCTATAATGTGCACAGTAAGAAGAATAAAAACAATACACAAATGACTATATGCAAATGCTAGAAGTCTCAAAAGTAAGATGGGAGAATTAGAGTGTATGGTGCTAAATGAAGATCTAGACATTATAGGCATCACAGAGACATGGTGGAATGAGGATAACCAATGTGATACTGTAATACCAGGGTACAAAATATATTGGAATGACAGAGTAGATAGAGTTGGTGGTGGGGTGGCTCTATATGTAAAAGACAACATTGAGTCAAGTACAATTAAAATTTTAAAGGATGCAAACTGTACCCTAGAATCTCTATGGATAGAAATTCCAGGTATAAAG
>QEPC01003965.1:3084436-3101299 GCA_003113815.1 Sphenodon punctatus
TGTAAAAAGGGCCACATTCTCACAACTGTCTTACTTATACTATCTTAGGTAGGAATTTAGGATGTAAAGCAATATCTATTCTGTCTTGGAAAATAAATCTGCAAATATGGTTCTGAGATTATTATGGCTGCTATTTCACTAATTCTTCTTAATGAAGTTATTGCCAACAGGAATACTGTCTTTAAACCCGCATCCCCATAACCAGTTCATTTGCGCCCCCATATAATCAATTCACGCTGCCCCTTGGGCACAAATTAAATGGTTATGGGTGGGGGCAGCGTGAATTGATTATATGGAGGCAGGGGCGCAAATGAACTGGTTATGGGGTGGAAAATAGGCCCTGCACCAAGACTTCGCACATGGCCTCACAAACCCTGGGGCTGGCCCTGTCTCTGCACAGAGAAACCTGCGAAAAAACAGGTTGCTCCATGTGGGGGATATTGGGGGGATGGGTGAGCGCCTGTGTGCACCTACAGTGTTGTTGTGCCTGGGGCCAGTTTATGCATTAACAAAACTATGAAGTTTCAACAGAAGGGCAAATTACCTAGACAAAAAATCTTCGGTTTAAGAAGCTTGTTAAGGCGGCATTACAAATTATACTCAAATGTTAACATGGCAGTAAATTGTATGTTAAGACAACTTTATTAAATATCAGACCAATCTATACATTTTTCTTATTCATTAATAAAAATAAATTATGACTTAACTGAAATTAAACTGTATACATTCCTCATCATGTGTAAGTTGTTCAGTCACCATACCATACATATGCAGCTCAATTTCAGTTTAGTCATAATTTTTTTTGTTAATGAATATTGAAAAGAAATATGTCTAGATTGGTCTGATATTTAATAAAGTTGCCTTAACATACAATTTATTGTCATGTTAATGTTTGAGTATAATTTGTAATGCTACCTTAACAAGCTTCTTAAACTGAAGGTTTTTTGTCTAGGTAATAACTTCATAGTCGGTGTGTGAAAGAGACTTGAAGGGAGATGAATGTAGAATCTAAAAGGCATCTGGCAGAAATAGTTCTTTGCTTAGGCTCATGTGCTTGGCATATAAAGACTCTGCAGCAACCTCCTCCCCTGCTATTACAATACATTTAACCTCAAATAGTAGTCAGGATGGGCAGATCTCTCTGGAGTGAAGGAGGAAGCCATTCCTTGTGGAGAAATTGTCCCTTTACCAAGTACCTCCTGGTCTACAGCCAGTCACTGTTTCTCATCCACAGGACACTGCTGATGCTACCCAAGAACCGCATCCAGGTAAGAATTGCCCAGTTGACTTTTATGTGAGCTGGTGGATATGAATGGAGACTAGGAAGAAGGACCAGGGATAGCTGCATCAGGACATGCTGATAACCTTGGAGTCATGAGAAGGCAGCTTTATTTCATAGGGAAATCTTGATTTCCTCCTGTATTTGTCTGAGTAGACCTTGTTGCAGAGAAGAGCAGAGTGGGAAGGATCTCAGGAATGCTGGGAGTGCTGTACTGCATTTAATGGACTGATAAAGTCAATCCCTACTCTGGGGCAGGGCTTGGACCTAGAGTTTTATTCTGTTCTGTTCAAATTTGTGGGAGTCAGGTGCGATAGGGAGCCACCATAATCAAAATGCAGTGTCAGACAGACAAAATGTAACTTTTCCAGTGATGCAGTAACATCAAAGCTTGGTTCTTGTTCTTTTCAGGTAGCAGGGTGGGTTTTGTCAGTTTGCAAACTCACTCTATCTAGTTACCTATCAATCTAACTCCCCCCCCCCCCTTCTCTCTCTTCTGGCAGAAAGCCTGGGAGAGAGATTGATAGGTAACTAGACAGAGTGAGTTTGCAAACTGCTGAAGTCCATCCTGCCACCTGAAAGGTGTGTGTGTATATATGTGTGTGTAGCCCTGAAGAGATCTGTGTCTGAGTGTTTTAATTGGGTGGGAGTGGGAGGCTTGCCAGGACTCATTCCACGCAATTAAATTTGCAGGGAGGGTGGAGCCCCAGGAAATATTCCCAGTAGGAGTATCCACCCCAAAATATGAAAGACCATGAAAAGGCCAATATTGACCATTTCAAGGTTGGAAGTGAAAGCCAGAAACCTGGATGTTTTATTTGACTTTCATTAATGACTTTCCTGCACCACATCCTGTACAAGTCGTCATATTAATTAAATCACAAGAACAGGTTTTCCATTCAGCTGTAGAGAATCAGGGGTGGTCCAGTGGTTGGGTTGCTAGCTGGAGATTAGGATTCTTTTCCTACTCTGACAAGCTTGGTGGGCCTTTGCAATTAATTAATTAATTTTTTTACAAATTAAGCAGCAGATCTCCTGTATTTTGGAGAAATATTCCTCAAACTGGGGCATAGATGATACAAAATTGGATTCCCCCCTACTGCTGACTGCTTCCTATACACTTTCTCCTTGTAACCAACACCCTGCTCTTAGGTGAGGAAGTAAGGGCTGCTCCTGCAAGCAGAGAGGTGATAGAAGAACACATATAGAGAATAAAATTAATGACTTTGGGCGAATTCACACATGCAGCAATTATCTGGATTTTTTAAAACTGGTTCTCAATAGTTCGCTGTTAACAAGTCCTGTTGCATTCACATGCATGCCATACCGATTTTAAGTACAGCGAAATAATGCATTCAGACCTTCTTGTAGTGCGTGCTTACCCGGCTGCTCAGTACGGTTCAGTTACAGGAAGTGGCCTGTGGGGAGCCAGAAGGTTGCTACTTTGTAGCAAAGTACAACTTTGCTACAACCTTTGCTGCAACTTTGCAAACTTTGCAACAACCTTTGCTACAACCTTTGTAGCAAAGGTTGCTACTTTGTAGAATCAGGGAGTAAAGAGGGAGAGCCTGAGGCTGCTGGAAAGAAGCCCCTCGCATTCTCTCCCTGGTTTCTTTCCGGTATCCCGCTGCTGCTACTGCTGCAGCACTACGGTAGAGGCAGAGGCAGATGATTGAAAGTCCCTTGGAGGGAAGAACTTTTTTGGGGAGAAGCATGGAGGGGAAACATGGAGGGGAAGAACTTTTTTGGGGAGAAGCTGGCTGCAGCCTGCACCCAGCGAGGCAACTACAGGGCTCCAGCTGGTCTCACTGCTTCCGGTAGGGGCAGGAGTAAAACAGCGCACTTGGAAGCACGGTTGCATTCACATCAGAAAAGATTACACACTAGTTAAAACCAGTACGATGTTGCTTTCACACTGCTGTTAAGTGCGGATTTATTGAAAACGGACAGCAAAAAGGTAGGTTTGAGTAGCTTTTCAACACGCATTGCTTTAGTGCGATATTGACTCCATTTAATCGAATTTAAGTGTTCAGACAGGCATGAAACATTCGGTTTTTTTAAAAAATCGCACAAATCAGAACGTCTGAATCCCCCCTTAGCATGGTTTCACCAGAGCTTAGCTATACAATCCCTCTGCTAATGCTGTGGCATCAGCATTACAAACAGGCCGACCTTGTTATCTGCCCCAAGGACTTCCCGGGATGGGCGTGGGGCTGCTAGTAGGGGGGCTCCTTGGTTCGATCAGGAGTGCAGGGCTGAGAAGACAAGTCTGAGTTTACTGTTCCACTCCTACAGGAGGCTGAAGGTGGACAGCTTGCTGTCTGAGTTTCTTGGAGCCAAGAGGGAATATCGGGCCCTTCTTAGGAGAAAGAGGGCCATTTACCTGGCCCAGACCTCGGATACCCTGCTTAAGACTGCCCAAACCAGGGATTCCAGGGGTTTTTGGCAAATCATCAGTTCTTCTGTGGGCAGGCCTTGGAACCCCTGGTTTATCTCCATTCCCAGTGAGGCTTGGTTGTCGCACTTTCGGACCCTGTTTCCAGCTCGGGAACCTGACGAGGTCCTTTCTATCCACCTGTTGGATCTCCCTCCCTGGCCTCCAGTTTCGGAGATGCAGGTGCTTAATCTCATCAAAACCCTCAAGCCAGGGAAGGCTCCGTGGCCCGATTACATACTGGCTGAGTTGATTAAAAACCACGTTGACTGGTGGGCCCCTTTTTTGGCGGCTTTCTTTTCCTTTTTGGATAGGACTTGTGCTTTTCCGGCAGACTGGGGGAGGGCGGTGATTGTCCCCATCTATAAGGGCGGCCCACGGACCGACCCAGGCAACTTCAGACCTATAAGCCTTTTGAGCATCATTGCAAAGCTTTACGCCAAGCACTTGCTTTCTCTCCTAAATGGCTGGCTGGCTGAGTCCCAAGTCCTACATAAGGAACAGGCAGGGTTTCAGACAAATAGGTCGACTCTTGACTATTGCCTAGTTTTATTCCATCTGGCTGAAAAGTATGTCCGGGCTGGTTCCAAGCTTTTTTGTGCCTTCGTGGACCTCAAGACTGCCTTTGATATGGTCGACAGGAGGTTGCTATGGGATCAATTGGCCAGCCTGCAGATCGATAGATGGCTTCTCATCTTAATTCGCCTGCTTCATAGCGATTCTTCTCCGGCAGTAAGACTCTTGAACCAGGGGCATCTCACGTCTTGGCTTTCCATCTTTACAGGAGTAAGGCAAGGCTGTATCTTGGCCCCAGCCCTATTTAACCTGTTTTTGAATGACATGATACACTGGCTGTCCCGCCTAGAATTTTTCCCTCCAAAGCTGGCCTCGCGCCTCTTGGGGTGTTTACTTTATGCGGATGACGCGGTTATCCTCTCCGAGACAAGGGTGGGCCTTATCAGACAATTGCGTGCCTTGTCTGAGTATTGCCAAACTAATAAGTTGACCATCAACTATAACAGGACAAAAGTCCTTGTTTTGGGCATAGGGAAAAAGATGTACCGTTGGTCTATCGATATGCACCCGATCACGCAGGTCTCCTCCTACAAATACCTGGGGATTCTATTCCATGCTTCACTGAGTTGGGCTTCACACCGGGAATTGGCCCTTAGTAAGAGCAAGGGACCGGCGGCCGCCATTGCCCATCTGTTTAAGCATAAGGGGCATGGCTCCCTTGGGATTGTGCTTAGAACCCTTGATGCCAAAGTGCGGGCCCAACTGCTGTATGGTGGCATGCTCTGGGCACTAGGTTTCCCCACCACACTAAACTCTGTCCAGCTTAAGATCTTTAAATCTTTGTTTAGTATCCCAAATGAGACCCCCTCTGCTGCACTAAGAGTGGAATTTGGCCAACTTGCCTGGGACAGGTATAACTTGAAGCAGGTGGCTTTCCTATGGCTTCGTCTTTTCCACTCTATGCATTTAGGGCTCTTGACCTTCATACCCAGGGATACCTTTGTGTCTTCCTGGATGCGGAGGGTGATGAATCAGTTGATGGTGTGGGGGCTCTCAGCCGATTATCTTAAGATCACCCCTCTGAGCAAAGCCCGCAGGGAGGTCGCCTCCAGGATTATGGACATCGCATCCCAGGAGGATCTAGCAGTGGTGGGTGCCATGCCATCTCTGGTGCATTATAAGTATGTTGCACCACCCCTTGGTGTTATGGCGGCTTATCTATCCCTACCAATCTCGACAAGGCATCTTGCCTTGCTGTTTGGGGCCCGGCTAAATGTACATCCCTCCCGACTGTTGGAGGGCTGCTATGCCGGAATCCCCTTCAGCGAGAGATTATGCCCCTTTGACTGCCTTGAGCCCGAATCAGTTGCCCATATTCTGTTTTCGTGCCATCTCTGTGATGTTCCCCATTCTCAACTCCTGGCCTCCCACATTAATTCATTTCCCAGTAGAACCCAGATCGATTTGCTCTGCCTTTTTTTCTCTGATGCGGACACGAGTCACCTGAGGGCAGTGTAATCTTTTCTGACTTTGGTTTTCATCTACAGGGACTGTTTTTTAAGTTCTTTGCCCCTGCCATTGGGCATCAATTCCCTCCCTGAGGGTGATGGGTTGTAGAACCAGTTTCTAGATCTTTTCGATAGAAATTTTATTGTTGGGGTTATATCCCTTCTTTTATTATGTATTTATTTTAGTTATGTTTATATATGTTTGTATGTTTTTTGTGTAAACTGCAATGACCAGATGGTCACGCAAATAAATTTGACTTGGCATTACAAACAGCTAAACACTATGCAATATGCATTGGGTTTATTCCCACTGTTAATTTTGTTTTGCATCCCAGCCTCAATGTGCTATTGCCTAACATCGGGCTATCAGGGAGTCTATACAGAATTAGGCTGTCAGAGAATCTAAATAGGAAAGAGGCCTGATGCCTGGAACATGCAAAACCTTAGCTGTGAGAGGGAAACGTATGTGAAGAGTAAAGGTCACTTGGGAGAGGGGGATGGAGCAAAATAGATTTGCAAAACGGTCTGTAATTTCACAAGAAGTTGTTATTTGGACTTGTTGACCAAAGTATACTAAGTTTTCATATTTGTTGTCATTCTGCTTTCAAATACTGGATAGTTTTTGGAATAAGCAGCCAAGCGCAATTAAGGTTGCCATATAGGCAATATTTTAGAGGACACTTATGAGAAATTCAGATTTCAAGGCTGCATTGGAACCAATAGCGCCCTGCAACCTGTATTTCTCATAAGTGCCCTCTAAAAAATTGCCTATATGGCAACCCTAAGTGCAATCCTCTCAATCCTTGCTATTATCTGCTGGGACTCTCTGTCCTGCACTTCTACTCCACCCACTAGAGGTTAGATTTGTATTTTTGCTCCTAGTAATTGCATTAAAATTTGAAATGTGAATGGTGGGATATGTGTATTGTACACTGATATGACATGTGCAGTCATTACTGACATAAAAAGTCCCATCATTGTTGTTTTGCAGGTGGAGGTCAGATGTGCAGCTTCTGGGGTTTGGTTAGTGAGTAGGACTTCCAGGGAGTTTCTCCCAGGGCACCTATACTGTAAAATTTACCACTACCTCACTGGACATTTCTGTGCTCTGTGAAATGAATAAAGCTGTGACAGGATGGTCACATGACATCATTTCTTCTGCAGCCTGGATGCTTGGCCTCAGAACTTGGGCTCCTGATCCCCTCACGTTTTTTCCCCTGTTACTCCCTCTCCTCTGTGAAGTGCCAGTACATATAATGTGGGGGGTCGTTGGGCAGGGGGCAGACTGACTCCTGTTTTGTGTGTCTGACTGTGGTCTGAGGCAAGTGCTGCTTCTTTCTCTTCTGCAGTGAATATAATGGAGGAAACATCCCCTCGCTCTCCTGCCCAGCCATTCCCAGTGGTGATAGGAGAGGATACTGCTTCAATAGATGTAGCAACACAAATCACAGGTATGTTAGCTGGTGCTGCCCTTCCTACCATTCTCAGGTATAAAATCACCTGAGAACAGTATCAGGTGGCAGACACTGAAGAGAAACACAGTGATCTCTTTGGCCTCGTCTCACCACACACCTCTTCCCTTCCCTCCCCATTCCCATAGGAGTATTAGAGACTTTCTGTCAAACTCCAGTAATTCCAGAAGCCCTTGTGAATCCCAGTAGATCCTAGAGTGCCGCTGTACAAAGAGCAGACTATTTGACTTTCATTGCACTGTCCCTTTTATGTTAATTTGTTTAATGTATTAACTTGCCTAGACTGTAGGCAACAGGACTAGGTTCCATGTCATGAGCCTCAATGCACTCTGAGCCCACTGCACCCCACTGTGAGTTGGTGCATGTAACTTCCCCAGATATACAATTGCCCATGGTGCACGGAGCTTCTGCTGCATGTGCTCAGGTGTTGCCTGCAGAATGCGCGTGAGCTAGCAGTGTCTCTGCAGTGGGAGCAGCAGGAACCAGAGAAGAGAGACTGATTGCAGGATCTTTCTGTGAGGAGAGCAGCGACATCTGGGCAAGGAAAATCACTGCAGTTAGAGCTGAGTAATGAGGAGATTCTGGTGAAGTGGGAAGCTGTGTGGTCCCTGAGGGTAATTTGTTTACTGTGTGGATGATAGCAGCACTGTTGTTTCCAGGTTGTTTAAGTGTCTGGGAGTGCTGCCCCTGTGCTTGGGACTAGAGACTCCTTAGAGAAACCTTCTGGCACAAATACCTCACTCTGGAATGTGCTCCCTCAATAGCCTTTTGTTTGTGTGTTGGTTGGATTAGGGGACTGCTTAAGAGTGTTGCGGTGTGTGGGTCAGTGCTGTCCTGGCCTCCTCACCCACATCTGCTTTCACTGGTCTGCCTCCTGAGGCAGGGATGGGCTTGGCATGGGCTAATGAGACTCAAGCCAGAGGCAGCAGGAAGGGGAAGTAATACATGGGTGTTCCACGCCAACCTGGCACCAGACTGAACCTTTTGAATGTTACAAGGCCATGTGGTCCATAGGAGCTTCTTGTCTTCAAAAGTTCCAATCCAAGCCACTATTTGCTCTTTTTATTCTCTCCCTCCGTGAACATTCTCTGTCTTTCCAGTGCAGGAACCTAGGGATGGAACAGAAGGAATATGGTGTAATGAGACATCTTTAGTAGCTTTAAACTTAAGCAGGCAGAATAGGTGGAGATTAGCCACAAGGTTCTTGAGTCCTAGGAGACCTCAAACTCTCCCCTAGGCTCTTTGCCAGTGGATGACACCCCTGAAGCTCTAGTCATTTATGCTTTGGGCCATCTGTTCCTCTCATAATCTGCCTGGGCCCCGGGCTTTCTTGCAAGGTGGCAAGCTGGGAGGTGTCTCTGTAAAAGGGGATATGTGTGTGACAGTGACTGATCTCCCCAGGAACTGAAAAGATAACTTTTGTAAAGTGCTGTAAAGGTTGGAAATGCTTCTGTGCTAGAGAAAGGGAAGCAGGGACCTTTCTGCCTTGCAGATTGTAACATTTTCCTCACTGACTGTCTCATAGAAATCGATATATGCATCACTGTACCCAGCACATGTGGTCCAGGTGCTTGTGTGACCTTGCCAGGCGGATACAGTTGCTTGTGTGACCCTGGATACCGGCTGCATACCAGTCACACCTATTGCATTGGTAATTCAGTGCCTTGGTTATTTGAGGGGAGTTGGTGTGGAGACACTGAGCAGAAAGTGTCAGAAAGTCACTGCAGGAGATTGGGGGTGGAGGGCAGCAGGACTGTAAGAGAGAGACAGAGCAGTGTAAGTCCAGACTGACTCATAGGGTGCTTTCCAACAAGATGGAATGCGCAGCCTTTGACTCCATGGGGAAGCTTCCATCTTGTGGGAAGGGTAGGTCTTTGCTAGCAAACATACGTGTCTGGTAGAGTGGTGAAATTCTACTCTGCCGGACGTGTATGTTATCTGGCAAAGACCCACACTTCGCCCTTCCCACGAGATGGAAGCTGTGCGTCATTTACCCTTTGGAGAATCTAGCAGCACCAAAGGCTGCGCATTCCCTCCTGACTCGGTTTGGCAGAAAGCACCCCTAGATGTAGCAGTTAGCTGAGCCATGCTCCCTACAAGGTTCCAGGCCAGCAGTTTTCCTCAGCACTGTATTCTGAGAGCGCTCTGTGTCCTGCCTCCCCTTTGGGTAGCCAGGGGAGCTGTGCACCCAGTCTATTTGAGGATGTTCTTCTTTCCCAACTCCCACAGTGATGCAGGAAAGACAAACAGAGATATGTAAAGCCCTAATACATATGTTTCAGTAGGAGATGCTGGCCCTTTCAGATCACCTTGTAGAAAGGCTGAGTGTATGGTGAGGTGGGGTAGTAAAAAGAGACATGTTTATAGAGTCAGGTTCATTAAAACCTCTCCTCTGGATTCAGATAACAATGAATGCACAAGTGATCCCTGTGCCCAGAAGGGTCGCTGCATGAACAGTGAGGGCTCTTATTCCTGCCTCTGTTACTCTGGTTACATCCTGATCACCTCACAGGGCCTACAGACCTGTCAGGGTAAGTGTCTATCTGGCATGCCCCCCACTCATAGCCCCTGAATAAATGGGGGGTTACTCTTCTCTGCTCAGATGTGTTGCTTGCATAATGCGGGTTCCCCAGTCTTCTCTTGGGCTTCACCTCTATTTACTGGTCCCTAAGCTTTCTGTGAAAGTAGTAGAGCCCTTCCCACCGCAGTCTGAGTGGGGAACAAAGAGTGCAGTTCTCCTTGCTCATCCACTCCCAGATCCCTCAACTTTGTACTAGCACAAGTTAATGGAGTGTGTGACCTGAGGGAATTTTCCAGCAGAAAAGAAGCTGCAGTCAGTAAGGTTTTTTCCACCTCCAGCTGGATAATGGCCAACTCCCCAAGTTAGGAATGGCAAGCCCAACATGCCTTGCTTAGAATTCCCTTTGATAACCCTTCCCTGCAGTACCTGTGTGAGGGGAGAAATTAAACTGGGCGTTTACCACCTTGAGCACCAGAGAGCCGCCTCCCCTTCTTGTTTGGTTATTGCTACATGCTATATCCATAAAATGGGATCTTTACAAAAGCAGTCAAGAAGCCCCAGCCTCTGCCTCACACTGCAGAGGTTAGACATGACACAAGTGTGAGGGTGGCAAACAGTTACAGGAGGCAAAGGAGATTGAGGGCAGCAGTTACATGGGGACTCTGGATGTTGCGCAGTTTATGGGGACCATTATTTGTTGCTGGAGTCACAGCAAGATTTGGTTTTGAGGAGGAACTTGAGCAAGGAGAGGTGAGTGGCCTGATGGAGTGGTACCTACAGAGGAGAGGGCCAGGCACAGCTGTCTGAAGTGGAGAGCCAGCTGTCTGCCTATCAGCTCAACTCCAGCTCTTCCAATCCAGCCCTATGTGTTACCAGATCTAAATGAGTGTGACCAGCCCAATATATGTCATGGGGGGCGATGCACCAACACACCTGGTTCCTATCATTGTGAATGTGACATGGGCTATGTCATGAGCCAAAGAGGACAGTGTGAAGGTGAGTATGCAAAATTCCCCATACCTGTGCTGAGGGTCCCTGATTTGTGCAAATCGAATTAGTCTTTGCCCAGTATTTTACTAAAGCTCCTTCTGGGAAAGGGTGAGAGATCCCCAAGTTTCCCCTTGTTGTTGTTAGGTTTTGCACTTTTGCAACCACATGCCTGCATCCTGCCCTGGAGCCCACCTTATGCCAGGTGTGTGAGAGTGGACTTCACTCTCCAGAGCTGATCATGATTAAACTTTATCCCTCCTGCTGCCTATAGTCAGTGGGGCTCAACAGGACTCAGTGTGTGCTGGAGGAAGGCTGCCCTCTCTTGTGCATTCTCCTCTTGGACTGCTGTAATCCTTGCCATTGTCTTTGGGCTCTGTTACTGTTTATGCCCTTTTAAGCCCTGAACTGGCAGGATTTGAAATGGGATACTTGCACCTGGCGGTATGAATGTGAGTTGACTACAGCAGATTGCATGGACCACAGTGTATTAAATTTAGGCCAGGAAGGCTGAGCCTCGAGCAAGGTGTGGGTGCAGGACGCAGGACAAATTAATGAGAAGTGGGGATGATAGGAACCCTTTGTTGAGCTCCAGGAAGTCTCCCCACACCTTAAGGCCCATCCACGTGGGGTTACAGTCATTTCTTTCTTTGGTCAGAGCTGCCTGTGAAAGTGAAAGGTGACTCTATGCTTGTAGGCTACACAGAAGGCCCTCTGGAAAGGACAGGGCTCCCTCTCTCTCTCCTCTGGAGTCTGACTGAAGTGGGTTTCTTTGCAGACATTGATGAGTGTGCTAATCCCAACACCTGCACCCAAGGGAGATGTGTCAACACGCCAGGCTCCTACGAGTGTCTTAGCTGTGCAGATGGGTACAGGCCAATGAATGGAAGATGTGTTGGTAAGAAATCTAGATCTATCCCTAGCAAGGTCCCAACTCGCCTCATGAAATGTCCTTTTGCACAGAAGGAATTAGAGCCATGGCCAATCCCTGCTGGTCTGTAATGTCCCTCTGGGGATTCAGGCCTGTGACTGGAGTGTGAGCAGGAGCTGGAGAGGCCTGTGTACTTTGCCTATAAGAGGTGGCAGGAAGCACGTCTTTATGCTGAGTTACAGTCCCCATTAGGATTGTGTTCAGGGTGTTGTGTTTTGCAGATGACAATGAGTGCCTTGCTCTGGGGACTTGTGCTCATGGGCTGTGCATCAATCTGGAAGGCTCCTTCAGGTGTTCCTGTTACCATGGCTACAAGGTGACAGCAGATGGGAAGAGCTGCCAAGGTATGAAGCCTCTACTACAAGATCTTGACCCTGAACGAATCACTGTAATCTGTGGCATTCCTCCCATTCCTTCCATTAACTTGAGGTCTACAGTCATTTCAAGTGTATGACCTTTCTAACTGTAATGCCATTCCCCAGCCTGTGTAGATCACTCCTTTTTAGTGATCTCTCACCTTCAGTGTGTCTGGCTCTGAGACACAAAGCCACACCCCCTCCTGGGCTTGCAGACCCTGCATCTCTGTCAGCTCTTACTCAGGTTTCTGTGTGTTATGTAGATATTGATGAGTGTGCAACCCACAACCGCTGCCCCATGGAACGTTGCATCAACTCCGAGGGCTCATTCTCCTGTATGGCCTGTGATGTTGGATTCACTATGTCCTGGGATGGCAGCACATGTGAAGGTATCTCATGTGGGATGGAAGGATGTGCAGGTGCCAGGGAGACTAGATCCCACGGAGGGAAGGAATGGGCAGGGCTATTGGTGTGAAATGTTCTGGGCATGGAAGTCAGATGACTGGGCATCTCATGACCCATCTGAAATACAGCTGCTGGCTTTTGGCCTGGGGTTTGCAGGTAGAACCAGTGTCCCTGAGGCTTGAGATGTACATTGCTCAGGTAGCACCCAATATCGGCCTGAACTCCTTCCCAAGGCACTCTCCTTCTGCAGCAACTCCAGTCTAGCTCCATCCACACTGGAGAACAGAACCAAAACCCCACTGAGACCCTTTCAGAATGGAAGAGAACCTGCCTGGGAATCCTGGTTCCATTCTTTTGGGAGTGTACAGATAAACAACTGGGGATTCCTCTGGCTGTTGGCTGGAGACACCCCAGAAGCTTGAGACCTGCAGGTGACTAGAGGGGAACCTCTGTAGCCTGCAGTGATAAGATTCCAGAAAGGGGATTTAGTCATAGAACCTATTATTGCACCTGTCTAGCAGAATTGTCCCTCTACAGGTTAGTCTTGAGGTGAGCTGGCAGACCCAGGGCATGGGAAGGAACCTCAGAGCTCTTCTCTGGATGCCAGTGGAATGTCTTATCTTTCACCATGGTGGAGTGACAATGCATTCTCTCTCCAGATATTGATGAGTGCATCTCACCCTTGACTTGTCCCATGGGAATCTGTGCCAACACAGATGGCTCCTTCACCTGCCAAGTCTGTGAAGCTGGTTACATGCTCTCCTCCCACAGACTCACCTGTGAAGGTAAGCAGCACTTTGCTTTCTAAACAGCTGCAAGCCAGAGTTTTCAGATGTTTTCAAACAAGTCAACAACCTGCTGGAGTCTGTGTTCAGTCCACGTACATGTTTGAGTGTGTAGAGACTGGCAGCCCTCTGTGTGTATTCGTGTGCATGTGGGCAGCCCTCACTCCACCCCACTCACAGGTTTAGCACAACAAACTTAATATATGCGTGGGTGCTGTGCTCTGCCCACCCCACCTCGTTCCCAGTATCCTGCCCCCTGTTGTGACACGCAGCTGCAGCCAACTGTGGGAAGAAGCAGCCTTCGGGGCTATTCTCACCCCAGGAGGTGATCCAGTGCCTACTATCCCCATCCACAGGGGTTCATACCTGCCAACACTTTGCGGCTGGAAGTAACCTTTTGCTATGTGCAGAATGCTGAGTTTATTAAATCTGTATTAGTGATCACAGTACAGACACCTCTTGCTGGCAGCTAGCATACAATTGTAAAGACGGAGCTTGTGATACGAAAGACAAGATGGTGTATGTTCCCTGGGCTGTTAATGAACTGAAGATGACTTGGATCCCGGCCATCCTATGCCCCCATTGGGTTAGGACAGTTAGGTTGGTCTGCCCTTGGAGGCTTATGGAACTGTCACCTCTGTATAGGGAATTAGCTATGCAGCTACCACACCATGTTCCCTTATTGTCACCACAATAGGATTTCCTCAGGTTGGCTTGGAGTGGCACTTTGCTCACTGGCCTCCATCTGCCCCTCACAGCCAGTCCCGTACCTCTTGTAGGGGCTTGTCCCACAAACAAGTGGGTCACCAGGGGTGTCTTCCCCTTGAGCAGCTCACACCCAGCCAAGCCAAGCCAAGCTCTCCCCTTGTACACAATACAGGGTAGATCCTACGTGGTGCTCCAGTGCTCTGTTTGCAGGTTGGATGTCTGCTTTCAAGTGTCAAGACCTCCACTAAGCCTTGGGTCAGGTTTTTACTCCAGCCTGGTGTCACTGTTTGTTCCACTCTGTATCACATGTTCTCACAAATGCACCCTTTGTCCCTGAGGCTTCTGGGCTTTATACTGCCTCCTACGCTCAGGTATGTGTCACATGACCCAATTACTCCACAGTCTGGGATTCTAAAAGGGACAGTGCTCCAGTTCTCATGGTACTAATCCTGCAAAGGACCTCCTATCTTTCATAGGATTCATTTGGATTCCAGAACTCTCTGGGGAGATTTACCTACTGACCTTGATGGCTGCTCTGTCGATGACCTTGTCACCCTGTGGAATGGTATTTTGACCAAGGCCATCAACACAGTGGCACCCAGGCATCTGCTCCCACCGCTGTGCCAACACAGTTCCCTGTGGTATACGAAGGACCTGAGGCGGCTGAAGTGGGAGGGTAGGCGGTTAGAGTGTAGATGGTGCTCAACTCATGCTGAATTCAACCAATTGCAGGATAGATGGTTTTTGAAAGACTATACAATGGCTGTGATAGCGGCAAAGAAAGCTTTCTTCGCCTCTAGCATAGAATCTGCAAAGTCTTATCTGGCGGAGCTTTTCTGGGTGGTGAAAGGTCTGATTAATCTGGCCTGTCTCACCAAGAGTTGGAGTCAACTAATGCCTGCTGTGACATTTTTATTGATTACTTTGCAGACAAAATCACTCGTATTCACCACAACTTTGGCACGATTGGTTGTATGGCAGAGTTAGAGTTTGCAGCTGTGGAGGTTCAGCTTTGTCCTTTTTACTGGGATCAATTTCAGTGTGGAGGAGGTGCTTGGGGCTGTGTGGGCCATCAGTTGTGAATTAGATCCATGCCTGTCCTGGTTGTTGAAAGCCAGCCAGCAGACATTAGGGCCGTTGCTGGCTGGGGTTGACCGGGCCTCCCTTTGAGAGGGCAAGATGTCTGACTCCCTTAAAATGGCAATTGTCTGGCCTCTGCTTAAGAAACCATCTTTGGACGCTGACTCCCCTGCCAGCTATTGACCTGTTTCTAACCTTCCCTTTTTAGGGAAGGTTATTGAGCAGGTGGTGGCACGTCAGCTCTCGGCCCATCTGGATGCTATCGGATTCCTGGACTCTTTCAGCCTGGCTTTCATCCTGGGCATGTCACGGAGACTGTGCACGTGACCTTGGTTGATGATCTATGCTTGGAGATCAACAGAGGGAATTCCACTCTGTTGGTCCTCTTAGATCTATCCAGCTTTTGACACTGTTGATCACGAAGTGTTGCTGACTTAGCTGTGGGACCTGGTGAGGGTGCGCAAGACCACTCTTGAGTGGTTTCATTCCTTCCTGTCAGGTAGGTCTCAGCGGGTGGTGATAGGCGATTGTTTGCTCCTCACCCCGTGATCTCCTCTGTGGGGTCCCGCAGGGCTCCATCTTGTCCCCCCTCTTGTTCAACGTGTATATGAAGCTGCTGTGTGAGATCATTCGGAGGTTTGGAGTGAAGTGTCTTCAGTATGCTGATGACACCAGCTCTACATCTCCTTTTCATCTGACCCAGGTCCTGCAGTCCTGGTGCTTACCCATTGCCTGGCTGCTGTGGGGGACTGGATGAGGGTGAGCTGACAGAGGTTGAATCCTGACAAGACTGAGGTGATGATGGTTGGCTTGCCTTATGACTTGGTGGGATTGGGAACCTGGTTTTTGATGTGGTCTGCCCCCCACCTCCCTCGTCCCCCAATGTCACTCAGATTCACAGCCTTGGAGTGCTCCTGGATCTTTTGCTGTGCCTGGAATCGCAGGTGGCAGCAGTGGCCAGGAGTGCTTTTCACCAACTCTATCTGGTGAGGAGGCTGCGGCTTTTTCTTTCTGATTCGGATCTGGCAACCATCATCCATGCCTTCATCACCTCGAGGCTAGACTACTGCAGTGCACTCTACATGGGGCTGCTCTTGAAAACCATTGAGAAGCTGCAGCTGGTACAGAATGCGGCAGCCTGGCTCCTTACGAGGATGGGTCACTGAGAGCACATACCAGTACTCCAAAATCTGCACTGGTTGCTTATTGTCTTCCGGGCACAATTCAAGGTGCTGGTTTTGACCTTTAAAGCCCTGAACGACTTGGGACCCACTTATCTGGACGATCACCTGGCCTACCATGTCCCATCACCGCCTCTGCAGTTGGCTGGGGATGTCTGTCTGGAGGTACCGTTTTTTAACTTGGTCTCTATGACAAGGAGGGCATTCTTGGCCGCTGCTCTGCAGCTATGGAACTCCCTCCCCCGGGAGGTTTGTTTAGGTCCGGGCTTGATCACCTTTAGGAGGTAGTGTAAAAAAGTCCTTTTCACAAGGGCAAGAGGGAGTTGTGGGAAATAAAAGTGAGTTGGGGGGAGAGGGACTGGGGGGATGGTGTGGGGCTAGGGGGTGTTCTATGTTTCTGTATTTATGGTTTATGTTTTATATGTGATTTTGTATTTTAATTCACCAAAACAAAAAACTTAACAGTTTAAAAAGACACTTAAATGTACAAGAGTTTTCTTACAATACACAGAAAAACACAATTCAGTACAATTACAATTCAAAACACCTTCCACTTCATACATTACAACAAAACATAAACGCCAAAAACATAGAAATTAATTCACGCTTAGAGCAATATTTAATATTTTATCGTCAACATACATGTAATATATATGTACTACGTTCCTTACCATACATACTTCATTTTTTTCAATAACTA
>QEPC01003965.1:3108209-3139276 GCA_003113815.1 Sphenodon punctatus
TCTGATCCCCGACCTGCCCCCCACCCCCGCTGCATGTGGTCGAAGCGACGTGGATGACCCTGGCAGCAGAGTTTTGGACGGAGATAAGGGGAGAAAAGTGAGAGCAGGGGAGGCCAGTGAGAAGGAGGTTACAGTAATTGAGGTGAAAGATGACCAGGGCATGAACAAGGGTTTTGGCAGAGGAGACAGAGAGAAAAGGACAAATCTTAGCAATGTTATGGAGAGAGAAGCGACAGGATTTGGCAACAGAGCCGATGTAGAGTATAAAAGAAAGGGGTGATTCAAAGATGAAGCCTAATCTACGGGCTTGGGGGATGGGAAGGATGATGACACCATCGATGAGGATCGACAGGGAAAAGGGAGAGGAAGGATGAGGGGGGAAAATAAGGAGTTCAGTTTTAGCCATGTTGAGTTTGAGTTGACGTTGAGACATCCAGGTAGAGATGTCAGAGAGCCAGCTGGTGAGGCGAGCTTGGATAGATGAAACGAGAGAGGGATTAGAGAGATAGTTGAATGTCATCAGCGTAGAGGTGATATTGGAAGCCATGGGAGGCAATGAGTTTGCCTAGGGACAGGGTATAGCCTAGGGACAGGGTATAGATAGAGAAGAGGAGAGGGCCAAGGACAAAGCCTTGGGGAACACCAACTGAGAGGGGAAGGGAGGTGGAGTTGGCAAGAGACACGTTGAAGTAGCGGTCAGAGAGGTAGGAGGAGAACCAGTTGAGGATGGAGCCACGGAAGCCAAGGGAGTAAAGTGAGTCCAGCAAGAGTGAGTGGTGAACAGTATCAAAGGCAGCAGAGACGTCAAGGAGGACCAGAATGGAGTAGAAGCGATTAGATTTAACCACAAGAAGAACGTTGGTGATCTTAGCGAGAGCAGTTTCAGTAGAGTGAAGGGGGAGAAAGTCAGATTGG
The DNA here is from genome assembly GCA_003113815.1 of Sphenodon punctatus. Lineage (NCBI taxonomy): Eukaryota > Metazoa > Chordata > Lepidosauria > Sphenodontia > Sphenodontidae > Sphenodon > Sphenodon punctatus. Next base: position 3,109,125 of record QEPC01003965.1, read on the forward strand.
AGGGGGTCACGGGAGGAGTTGGTGGAGAGGAAGTCGAAGCAGTGGGAGTAGACAACACGTTCAAGAAGCTTGGAAGCAAAGGGAAGGAGTGAGACAGGATGGTAGCTAGAAGGGTCAGAGCGGTCAAGAGTAGACTTTTTGAGGATAGGAGAGACAGTGGCGTGCTTGAAGGTGGAGGGGAAGGAGCCAGTAGAGAGGGAGAGGTTGATGACGTGCAGGAGGGAAGGGGCGACAGTCGAAACAATGGAGGTCAGGAGGCGGGAGGGGATGGGGTCAAGGGGGCAAGTGGAAGGGTTGGAGGAGGAGAACAGGGAGGAGATTTCCTCAAGGGAGGTGGGAGGAATGGAGGACAGGAGAGAAGGAGGGGGAGGAGGAAGAGGGCAGAGTTGTGTTTCCTTGAAAGGAGGGAGGAAGCAGAAAAGAGTCCTGGCCCATGGTTCTTTCTATTGGTTATTGTCTAGATCTGCTAATCTTAAGCACATAATGGAAAAATGAGGTAATTTTTCCATCTTGCTGATGAGATGGAAGAAGTGAACATTCCTTTCTGTTTGTGGGCTAGTAACATGACTCTCTTCTCAGTGAGACCCACATTGTCCCAGTACATTGCTTCCCCATGATTGCTGCTGGAACAGCTGGGTGAGATTGTACTGAGGGAGGGTTATCAGACACGGGTGACTTAGAAGGTTAGACTGACCTCACAGAGGGGAAATTACATGTCCTTCTCCCTTTGTTCTGGTGGCCTTGTTTCTGCCTTTGGGGTTTTGCATTTGGAGAATGATAAGAACTTTGTGATAGCTTGAATAAACACAACAAAATTTGGACAGTCTCCCCAGCCCCTTTGCCTGGGGCATTTTACACTGGCCTGGGAAAACCTTTGGATTCTGTAGGAAGGGAACAAAATCCTGTCCCTCTGGCATAAACAAAGGGTGACTGGCTATTCAGACAGCAGGCAGTTTGTAGACAGGGACTGCCTTACCCTGAGGAATTTCCAATTTCAATGTTGTGATAAGAATGTGGATAATGTAAAATGATCCCTGCTGCAGCCTGAGCACTGGCGCTGATGGCAAATCGTTCCTCGGCCTCTTATTTTCAGGAAAGCTGTTCAGGAGGCAAAGTTGAAGGAGGTGCTGGTGTAGCTCCCACCCAGTACAGTGTGTTGCTCTAGCATAGCAGGAGCTATAGAAAGAGACTATCCATTCTGCCCGTCACACTGTTCATTGATCATCCCCTCAATGTGCTGGCTGATCACCTGTTAAGTCTGTGAGTGCACACTCACTTCTGAAGCCTGGTTTCTCGCCTTCCTGCCCTTACTTATGTATGCCCTGCAGCTGCTGCTCATTTCAGTCTAAAGTTGACCACAACTCCTAATTGTGTCCATCTCTGCCTGGGCAGACATTGATGAGTGTGAAGACCCCAACGGTGGCTGCCTGGGAGGGGAGTGCCTAAACACACTGGGCTCCTACATGTGCCGCTGCCAGCCTGGATTTGAACTACTCAATGGAACGGTGTGTGAAGGTATGAGCCCAGACAATGGCTGCCAGTGCCTCTCCCATTTGGTCACAGAGTCTGGGAGTGGGAAGGGCACAACTTGCATTTGTGTTCCATGTGGAAGAGGATCTGGTGCATACTGGCACCTGCAATCCCATTCTACAAGCAAATCTGAATCTGGCCATGTATTCTTTGGAAGAGGGAAGGATGGGGCCCTAAGCCGTGCTGGTGGCAGGGTCCTTGTGTCGACAGTGAGAGGGATGGCTGGTTCCTCTTGCATGATTGCTTATTTATATAGTGCTAGCAGTGTACATGGCACTGAACAATCATTAATTAGAGATGGGGCTTACAGTCTAGAATGGACAAGGGAGCAGGGAACGTAAGGAGAGCCTGAGATTACATTCATAAGGTTGAGACGCTGCAGCAGGTGCATGCGCTTAGCTTAGAGGAGAAGGGCCCCTGAATGAAAGGAGACTGCATCAGTGAGCAGCACCCTGTGGGAGTAAGGAGCTAGAGGAAGCCTGACAGAAGAGAGAGGTTTAGGTGGGATTTGAAGGACAGGGAGGAGGGAGCAGAGCAAATGTGTTTAGGGAGCAGACTGGGAGAAGGGATGAAGACAATTTCAGGAGGAGGAGACTCGGGTGAGCGAGGGTGGTAGCAGAGGAGGAGCTACGTTCCCAAGTGGGAATGTAGTGGAAAATGAGAGAAAAGAGATAGGGAGGAGCCAAGCAATGAGGAACCTTGAAAATTAAGGCAATGAGGTGGTGCTGGATGCAAAAGGGCTGAGAGAGTCAGGGAGCAGAGAAGGGGTTGAACAGGACCAAAGCAGTCATTGAGGTGGATGACCTTGGCAGCAGTGTTGAGTAGAAATAAGAAGTTCAAGATGAGAGTGGGGAGGCCAGTAAGGAGAAGGTTGCAATAACCAGGCCTCAGAGAGTAGATATTCAAGTGGAGATGTCAGAGAGACAGCTTGTGATGTGATGTGAGGGTGTGGGGGAGGGAGAGTGAGGTTGGAAAGACAGAGCTGAGTGCCATCAGCATACAGGAATAGAGTGTAAAGAGAGAAGACAAGAGGGCAGAGACTTGGGGAGCTCTCGCTGAGAGGAAAGGGAGACAAAGGAGGTACCAGCAAGGGAGACATTGAAGGAGCAGCTAGAGAGATAGAAAGGGAACCAGTTGAGAGTTAAGCCCCAGAAACTGAAGGAGTGGAGAGAATAAAAAAGAATGGGGTGATCAACAGTGTTGCATCTGCCTTGTGTGGCTTGTGTTAGGGGCCTCATCCAAACGGGCTGCATGGGTAGCTTGAGTTGGTTAAGGGATCTCTTGGAACTCACCTTGAGTGGGTTGGCTGGGGAGCACTTCTAGAATCCGGCCTGAGTGACTTGGGTGCAGCTAACTCTGTCCCATTGCAGATGTGAATGAGTGTCTGAGCAGTGGGATCTGCAGACCTAATGGCGAGTGTCTGAACACCCATGGATCCTATTTCTGCATTTGTGCTCTTGGCTTCTCTAATGCAGCCGGTGGAGTCAGCTGCCAAGGTAAGTTCCTGGGAGAGAGAGAGCAGCAACTAGGATATGATTTACTTGCGATTGTCTGCCCCAGCTCTCTCCCTGTTCTCTCCAGTCTGCTCTCAGTACCGGCTACACCTTTCCTCTCCCAACGTGAGCCTTTATTTGTTGTGCAGAGACCAATGCACAGTGGCTAGGTGTACTCTGTGCCTTCTCTTCCAGATGTGGATGAGTGTGCAGACCAGTCCAGGTGTTTGCGAGGCCAATGTCTCAATACTGTGGGTTCCTACCGATGCTTGTGTGGAAATGGCTTCAAGCACTCCCAGGAGACTGATGACTGTGTAGGTAAGAGCTAGTGTCTGGTGGGGAATGGGTTCCTCCACAGATCACTGGGTGTGTACAGGGTGCTCTTTCCCAGGGCAGAGGGAGTGCCTCTGGTTCTGGCACTTGGGACATTCCCTGTTCATCATAGGCTGCTACAGTCAGTGCTTGGTGGAGTTAATTAACACAGACATGCCCTCTCTCCACCTTCCTTGTGACTGAGGCTACCATGAGCTTGTTGGGCTCCCATGCCCGTGCAGTCCCTGGGTGGGTTTGTGAATGGCTCCCATTCACCCATGGTCCTTTGGGGGCTTGTGGGACAGACTGTTCTCTTGGCATCCCCAGTGAGCTAGGCATGGCATCCTTTGTTCCCATGACCCGTAGGTTTGAGGTGGTGCCCATTCTCATGGAGTCTCCAGTGGAGTTCCCTTTGAGTCCAGGACCTTGGTGGGTTTTCAGGGTCCTAGGTTTAATGTCTTAATCTCTTTGCCCTTCTTGTTCTAAACACCCACTCTCCTGTGACAGATGTGGATGAGTGTGAAGACTATGGGAATGCTGTGTGTGGCATATGGCGGTGCCAGAACACCCTGGGCTCCTACCGCTGTGTTATGGGCTGTCATCCTGGCTTCCACCACACCCCTCAAGGAGAGTGCATTGGTGGGTCTTGCTCCTGTGGGGGGTTGAGAGGTGGGAAGTCCTGCCTGTGATGGGAGAAGAAATGAGGAAGGGGTTAGCTAGTGAGGAGGCAGCTCTTAGTGTTTGTTTTCCTGACTTCGCTGGCTGCTCGTGTCTAAACTTCTCTCCTTTTGGCATTAGGTACAAGATGCTGCATTGTGCTACTTTTCCTCTTGGGGAGATTCCTGAGGAGGTTACAGCATGTTTCTGGGTGGGGATAGTATTGCAGCCCCAGGGACCCCAATTGGTAGCTGCCTTTTGGGGAGCTATTACTGGCTGCCCCCTGAACCATTCCTCCCGTCCTCTGGCTGTTTGGAAGGGGATGAACTGTACGTACATGGACACAGAAGCCATTAGTGCGCTCTGAGTTTGGTGTATGAAGATCCCTCTGTTGCATCCCTTGAGGTAGCATGGCCAATGGGCTCCCAGCCTGTGAATGGGGAGGGAGGCTGTGATTTGTTCTCTATTGTCCTTTCATAAAATTTAGGAGGAAGTGCAGGGCCAGCATTACAGTCAGCACCATGTTTTAGTGCCATGAGAGGCCAGTTCCAGTTCCTTAATAACCTGAGAGTTCTGAGCTGTAGGTTCATTGTTTCCGTCTCTGGGATGAGATTTCCCTGCCAGTAGCATTACGTTGGGGAACACAAGGTGCAGCTGCAGCACAGCTCCATTCAGTGTCTGCAGCCCCAATTCCTCTCTATCTTTGGAGGCTCCATCTAGTGACCTAATGAGGGCAGGTGAGGGTTTCCCGCAAGACTCTAGTCTGTGCTGCCTGTAGGAGCCACAAACCCAGTGTGTTTGGCTGCTTTGGGATCTCTTTGTGGAAAGCAGGCTCTGCTTAGTTCAGGCCAGAACTCCATGATGCTCAGGGAGTGAAGAAAATGTGCATTTTGGCACTGATCAGCAATGCTGAGATTATCCCACACACTCTATGTATACTTGTATACCTGTCTACAACACCCCTGTACTCACCCATGCATCCTCAGAGAAACTTTTACCTACTTATGCCTACCCATTATCCCCTATTTGTTCTCGTATGCCCGCCTATTCCCATATTCCTCTCTGGCTGCACATGGTCCTATCCCCACCTCATGTTTCTTGAGTTCCCTTACTTACTAATATGCTCCTTCTATAGCTCCCAGCCTGCTTTTACCTCTTATCCACCTAATTCCCCATACTTGTCTATGCTACTTGCATTGTCTCTAGCCCCTGAGGTTTTCCATGTGCACCCAACGGGAGTGTGAACTGTGTTTGAAACTGGATTTACAGGGTCCCTCAGGGTCCTCCTTGCCCTGTGTCTGTTCCTGCTTTGCTGCACTTTTCACTTGCAAACCAGGAGCGTAAATATCTCATGAGGCAGCAGGTGCTGTGGGCTGTAGGGCAATCTTGATCTCCAGCATCCAGCCTGATGGGGAGGGCTCCAGGAATGTGGTGGAGTGTGGTCTGGTGAAGGTAGTCTCTGCCTTGACCCAGTGCCTGTCTCTCTTGCAGACATAGATGAGTGCGCCAATGAGACACTGTGTGGGAGCCACGGTTTCTGTGATAACACGGATGGTTCATTCCTCTGCCTTTGTGACCTCGGCTATGAGGTCTCACCCTCAGGCCAGGACTGTGTTGGTGAGTATCACTCAGCCATATGGCCCCATGCTGCCTCCTATCCCTGTCTCCAGCGTGTGAGTTCAAGCTCCCTGTGTGCTGTGTGGAGCTGTCCATCCATGGGGCTGAAGCGGCAGCAGCTTTTACCACGCCGCAATTCCATTCCGCTATTTCGGAATTGCCCGCGCCACAGCGCGGCTTTTCTGCCGACATTCCGCTAATTCCGCCGGCATTCTGCAAATTCGGAAAGTATCGGGAAAATTGCAGAATTGTCGGAAACTGTCGGAAAACCGCTGTTCCGCTATTTCGTGGCGCTGACGGAATGGCAGAAGTAGCGAAAATGGCATGTTGCCACTATTTCTGAAGCCTGTGAAAGTAGCGGAATGAAATTAGCGGAACTGCAGAAGTAGTGGAATGAAACTAGCGGAATGAAAGCCTCTGCCACGCCGTACCACTAATTGCGGAAATGCTGTTTCTGGCGGAAATAGCTACCGCTGTGACTTTCCACTCTTCCTCTCAGCTAGGTTGGCTGGGGGAAAAGCCTTGTTACTGGGCTTTCTGATTGCTGCTTCTCCTGCTCCCTAAAGATTCAGTCCCTCAGATCCCTAGTGACAAAAATGTATACACAGGTGAATGGGGCTTTGTGCAATGCCAGAACTGTAGGTTGCAGGGCCATTATGTGAATCCCCAGGAAAAGGGGCCCTTTCCCAAGCAGACGGGCATGGGAGTTGCTTCAGGATCAGAACTCTGTCAGGGCATGGAAAGTGGGTGAAGGAGACACCTCCCAAGGGGGCTTGCAGGTAGGTGATACAGGAATAGAATATATGTAATAAGATATATCTCATTGTAACCAAGCCAAGTACGTACACCTGAGACCTCGCATCTTCATGAATGTTAGACCCCTTGTCTCTCCCTCTGTTCCCCTTCCTAAGTCTCTACCCCAGCTCCTGTTTCTCAGATTGTAGGCCCTAGGGCAGGGACCGTGTCTATTTTATTACTTTGTAAAGTGCCAGGTACACTGCTTGCGCTATATAAATGCTTGTTAATAATAATAATAATAATAATAATAAATTAAAATGTGCTGACAGGTGGGTGTGGGATTGGAAGGTGTAGGTGTAAGTGCATGCTTTATAGCAGCCAGTGGTGGACTGGGGCCTAAAATCAGCATTTTCAGTAACCTGACTCTGTCATTAGAAAAATGCAATATGCAGTATTGACAAAAAACAGAAACATTCACTCTTAAATGTGAAAGGGGGGAAACGGCTCCCAACAGACTGGTCCCTCTGGCATTTGCCAGAACTGCCAGTCCATCACTGATAGCACTGATGGACTGGCCATTAATATCCATCTGGCCCATTCTTGAGGCCTGGGAAAAATAAAAAACCAGGGTCCATGAATGGGGAACCTTTTCTCCCCCTGTTGCAGACAGTCCTCCAGAGGGTAGCTCCTCCCACAACCGACAGGAGGCAGAAGATTCCTGATTCACTGCACATGCTCCATAGAGCTAACACCCCCCACAGCTCTCCAGTTCAATCTTCTGCCTTGGACCGGCAGGACGTGAGTTTGAACGCTCCGGATCGGGAGTCGTGAGGATTCTGCTAGGACAGGTGGGGCCGGAGGGACTCTGTGTAACACCGCGTTCAGGGAACCGGTGTCAAGGCCCAGGCCAGTTCCCCTGCAGTAGCTCGGGAGCGGGGAGACGGAGGCACTTGAGTCCCACGCTTATCGGCCTGCGTTCCCCTGCCCAGAACAGTCTTCTGCCATGGCAGAGAGACAGTTCAGAACTGGCCCTCCCTGGAGGAAAGGAGCTGGTGCTCCACTCACCCACGCTGCTGCGTCGGGAGAGGGAGCAGAAGAAATGGATTCAGGCACCAGGACGGAGGTAGGGCCGCTCCATGGTTGCTTAAGGGGGCTTGGGAACGGCGTGCTCCCGAGGAACCCTCCCCCCTCCTCCTTACAGGGTCTAGTAAAGTGCGCCTTCTGTGTTTTCCCCTCCGGTAGGCTTCCACGCAGGGAGAGTCCAGCCAGGCGACCTTGCTACCCCCCTCAGAAGCAACGGCAGTCCAGGAACCCATGCTGGCCATTAACGCCACCATGGGCAGGATCCTGGACTCGATTAACCTCCTTAGAGAGGAGTGGGGGGGGGCAAGAGGACTTTTTCCTCGTTGGAAAAAGTGCGGGCGAAAAAGTTGGGGAAATTGCGGCGGCCAGCAGGGGGCGCAGTTTCCCACCTTCTTGATTCCCCTCAGGCCTCTGCCACGGCAGAATCCTCTGAGGAGGACAGAGGGCGGCCCGGGAAGGCCCCGTCCCTCAGCCTGCTCTCGGATGCGGAAACAGATTCTGCGCAGTCCAATTCGGACCTGGAGGAAGGAGAATGGCAGCAGCCTCTCCCTTCCAATGAATCAGAGAGAAAATTTCCCCTGCAGTATAGGGAGGAGTTTCTAGATCAGGTTATTAAAACCCTGCAGTTCAGCGAGAAACCCCCTAAGAATCAGTCCTCTGAGTCGGACGAGGATGATAGGGATCTGATCCCCTCGGTCCAGGGCAGGGACAAGGGCCTACCTCTGGACAGAGCATTTGAGAGATTAGTCCTCTCTGAATGGAAACACCTGGGTAAAGGGGTTAAAATGAACAAGACCCAAGAGACCCTGTACAGTTTCTTGTGTAAAAAAGGGAGCTGTTTAAGAACCCCAAGGTGGATGCCGCAGCTGCCTCCCTGGCAAGGCAGACGGTTTTTCCCACGGAGGGGGATTGCTACCCAAAAGACCCCACAGACAGAGCAGTAGACGGGGTGCTTCAGAGAGTCTTGGACTTGGCCGCTGCCTCCTTGCAGATCAATATATTTTCTTCCTATGTGGCCAGGGCCACCATGGCATGGCTTCAGGAGATGCAGTCCGAAAAGATCTTGGACAAAAGGGCAAAGGTGTTAACCTCCAGGGTCACGCTGACGGTTGCCATGTTGACAGATTCCACCACGGATGCGCTCTCCTGGTCAGCTCGCTCCGTGGGGCTGTCAGTGGGGGCTAGAAGTAGAATCTGACTCAGATTCTGGCAGGGGGATGTTACAGCAAAAAATCTGCTGGTTGAGGGCCCCTATAGGGGTTTCAAACTTTTTGGCACTTGTCTTGATAAGGTCCTTGCAGACGCTTCGGACAAGGCAAAAGCTAAAACCCTGCAGCAGTTTGCAGCCAAGAAAAAGCCTTTTCGTTCCCCGTCCTTTCGATGTGGGGCTTACCCTGCCTCGTATGGCAGGCGAAATCAGGGTCAGGACAGAGAGCCTAGGCAATCTTGTTCGATTTTGAGGACAAAGTCAGCACAAGACAGACAAGCTCAGGTCTCGCGAGCCCCAGGCTGGGCAGCAGCCCAAGCAGGCACAACTTGCACGGGGGCGGAGAGATAGGGGGCAGGCTGCAACGTTTCTCAAGCGTCTGGGAAAACTCAATCTCAGACGCATGGGTCTTGCGGCTGATAAGGCAGGGATACGCTTTGGATTTTCTCGGCCCCCCAAAAGGCAGGTTCCTCCCCTCCCCCCTCTCAAAGGACCCCCAAAAGGTGCGGGCCATGTCCAACGAGATAAGCAGGTTGCACTCTATCGGAGCCATAGAGGAGGTTCCTCAGCAGGAAAGGGGACGGGGCCTCTATTCCATCTTGGTTTTGGTGCCAAAAAAGTCAAGTTACTTCAGGGCAGTCCTCGACTTAAAAATTCTAAACAGGTGGATAAAACCGATAAAATTCAATATGGAGACAGTAACATCAATTTGTCAGGGGTTGTCGAGGGGGAGACTGAATGGTATCTTTGGACCTGCAGGAGGCCTACCTCCACATCCCAATTTCCCAGCTCACAGGAGATGGCTCAGGTTCAGGTTCAACCAGAGCCATTGGCAGTACAGAGCCTTGCTGTTCGGTCTCTCCTCGGCTCCCAGGACATTCACCAAGACCCTGGTAACTCTCTTGGCAAATGTGCCCACTGAGGGGATCCATGTCTTCCCTTATTTAGATGATCCCTTGATCAGAGCTCCCTCTCTGGCCAGGGTGAACACGCAGGTGGACAGGGTCATGGCCTACCTCAGCAGTCATGGGTTTGTGGTCAATGTCGCCAAGAGTCAGCTGGTGCCTTCCCGCAGGATGGAGCACCTGGGGGTGGTCAGAGATACTGCCTCAGACGCCATCTTTGTCCCCCTCAAAAGACAAGAGAAGATCCACTCACTGGTGTGGCTCCTCCGTGCCAGCAGCCAGTTAAGGCTAAAAACCCTGGCAAGTTTGCTGGGCTTGATGGTGTCTTGCTCCCGACAGATTCAGTGGGCATGCTGCAACCTCAGGCCCTTGCAGCAGCTGCTCAGGCCTTTCCAGAGTGATCTCACCGCCGGGCTGAATCCCTGGGTTTGGTTGACTCTTCGGCTAAGATCCTCTATGTGCTGGTGGTTAGAACCAGCAAGGTTCATAAAGGGGGTTCCACTCACGGAACCCTATCGGATGGTGATACCCATGGACTCCAGCTTGAGGGGCTGGGGGGCTCACATGCAGGGCATAGTGATCCAGGGGATCTGGGCCAGGGAGGAATCAACCAGGAGCATCAACTTTCTGGAGTTGAGGGCAATTCGCCTAGCCCTGGCCAGGCTTTCCCCTCATCTACAAGGAGCTCATGTATTAATATACACTGACAACACCACGGCAAATGCCTACATTAACCATCGGGGGGGGGTCAAGATCCCCCTCCCTTCAGGGGGAAGCCCGATCACTCATGAGATGGGCGCAAGCCAACCTGTTATCTCTCAAAGCCCTTCACATAAAGGGCTCGGACAACCACCAGGCAGATTGGCTCAGCAGGAGGGATATAGAGCCTCAGGAGTGGACGTTGAACAGGGCAGTGTTCAGGAAGATAGTGGAAGCCTTTGGGCGGCCAACTATGGACCTGTTCGCCAGTCAGAAAAACGTCCATTTGGGGCACTACATGACAAGATCACATGACCTGGGAGGGGTGGCCATAGATGCACTGAACCAGAGGTGGCCGGCTGGCCGGCCTCCTCTATGCCTTCCCTCCCTGGCCTCTAATAACAAGGACAGTGGCAAAGATTAAAAGGGAAAGAGTGCAGGTAATATTGGTGACTCCCTGGTGGCCGAGACACCCCTGGTTCTCCGACCTCATGGAGTTGAGCAGAAGAGAGTACCTGTTCCTCCTGCCGCTTCCCAATTTGCTGTCTCAGGGGCCAATACTGTTCGAGAACATACGATCGATAAAACTGACAGCTTGCAAATTGAGCGCCTAGCACTATAGGGAAAGGGTTTCTCAGGGGCGGTGTTAAACACTCTCCTATTGGCCAGAAGGCTGGCTACCAGGAGGTCCTACAGGGCTACCTGGAAGGTATTTTCCCTGTGGTGCCTGGGCAGGGGCTTGGACCCCTGTACAGCTTCCATTTCTCAAGTTCTGCAATTTCTTCAGACGGGCCTAGACGAGGGCCTCAGGCATAATAATCTAGCTAGGCAGGTGGCAGCACTAAGCTCAGTGTTGTATGCGGGGAACAGCAGAAGCCTGTCAAGGCATAGACATGTTCGCCAGTTTCTCAGGGCAGTTTAGCACCTCTCCCCGCCAGTGGTGCATAGATGTCCTTCCTGGGAATTAAATCTGGTTTTAGACGCCCTGACTAAACCTCCCTTCGAGCCTCTGGCTCGGGTGTCTCTCTACATGTTATTTCTAAAGGTAGCCTTCCTGATCGCAATCACATCAGCTAGGAGAATGTCAGAGCTGGGGGCCCTGTCTGTTGAAGAGAACTTCTGTGTTTTTCAAAAGCAGTCAGTGACCCTCAGACTAGACCAAGCGTTTATGCCAAAGGTTAACTCTATCTTCCACAGATCCCAGGAGGTGATTCTCCCTCTGACTCCTGGCAGTGATCCGCTGGGTAGCTCTGCGGATGACCGTCAGGAGGCAGAAGAAAAAGAAGAAGCCTTCTGCGCATGCGTGGAACTGCCCGCCATTTTAAGTATCAAAAACTCTTAAAATAGTAGAGAGACCAGTCAAGGAAGTATCCTCTGATTCCCAGGAGGAGGAGGACCGGGAGTATATCCCATCAGTCCATGGAAAAGACCCGGGTTTTCCTCTGGACAAGGCCTTTGAAAGGTTGATCCTTCAGGAATGGAAACATCCTGAAAAAGGACAAAGGATGAATAAAACTCAGGCCTCCTTATATGCCTTGTCTAGGCGTAAGGAACCCCTATTTAAAAATCCTAAGGTGGATGCGGCAGCAGTCTCCCTGGCCAAACAAACCGTGTTCCCAACTGAGGGAGACTGCTACCCCAAGGATGCAACAGACAGGGCAGTGGAGAATGCACTGCGTAGGGGTCTAGAATCGTCATCTAATGCAGTGAAAATCAGCGTGATTTCCTCCTGCGTGGCCAGAGCTCTAATGGCTTGGTTACAAGAAGCACAGGATCCAACCATCTCAGACAGGAGAGCTCAGACCTTGTCATCCAGAATTAACTTGGCTGCCTCTTTCTTAGCAGACTCCACCATGGACTCTATGTTATGGTCAGCCAGGTCTATGGCAAACTCAGTCTCAGCCAGACGTAAACTCTGGCTCAGATCATGGGACGGAGACAATACTGCCAAAAACCTCCTCACTGCTGCTCCCTATAAGGGTTTTAAGTTGTTTGGGGTCTGCCTTGACAAAGTATTGGCAGACGCTAATGACAAGGCCAAGCAAAGAAATTTACAACAGATGGGGGCTAGGAAGCATTTTTTTCGTGGCCCCAGCTTCAAACCCAGAGGGGGATATGGTTCAGGGTATGGCTCCGGTAGAAAATTTCAGAGTCAGCCCAGACAGGACCAGCCTGGACGCTTCTTTTCTCGTAGAGGAGGTAGGGGACACAATTTTAGGCAGGACAAACAAAGACCCAAGGTTTTCCCTCAGAACTCAAGAAAACAGGAAGCATGACTACATGGGGGACTTACGGGTGGGAGGCAGACTGCAGCTTTTTTCAGAAGAGTGGGAGCAGTCCGTCGGCGATGCCTGGGTCTTACAGTGTGTAAACCCAGGCTACAAAATAGAATTCAAAAGGCCTCCCTCCGAAGCATTCATCATCTCCCCAAGGTCCGCCAACAGCCAAAAGCACTTAGCCATGCTTCAGGAATTACAACGGCTCAGACACATCGGAGCAATAGAACCGGTGCCTCCAGATCAGCGGGGGCGGGGCCTCTACTCCCTTCTCTTCCTGGTTATGAAGAAATCGGGATCTTGGCGAGCGGTCTTGGACCTCAAGAGATTAAACAGAGCGGTCCGGAGCCAAAGATTCAAGATGGAAACCGTAACATCAATATGTCGCACCATCAGGAAACAGGACTGGTTAGCTTCCCTAGACCTCAGGGACGCTTACCTTCACATCCCGATTTGGGAACCCCATCGACAGTGGCTCCGATTCATCTACCAGAACACACACTTCCAGTTCAAGGCCCTGCCATTCGGCCTGTCGTCTGCACCACGAACCTTCACGAAGGTACTGGTTCCACTGGTGGCGAACCTTCGCAAGGAGGGGATTCACATATACCCGTATCTCGACGACCTCCTACTGCGGGCACAGAGTCTCACCAAACTCCAGGCGGATATCGATCAAACCATACAGTACCTAGGGATACACGGCTTCCTAGTGAATCGGGACAAAAGCCACCTGATTCCGACGCACCAGATCGAACATCTGGGGGTATACATCGATACCATCTCAGGAGCCGTTTACATCCCGACAGAACGACAAGACAGGATCCGACAGAGAGTCCGCCTCCTAAAGATCCAGAAGCGGGCAAGACTAAAGAACCTAGCTCAACTGTTGGGCCTTCTAGTATCTTGCACGAGACAGGTGCAGTGGGCAAGATTCCACCTTCGCCCCTTGCAGCGGCTGCTGCGACCTTTTCAGCAAGATCTTACCAGCGGAAAAAATCCGTGGGTCAGAATTCCAACTTCCCTACCACGCTCAATGTCCTGGTGGTTAGGCCCAGCCGCTTTCCAGACGGGCGTCCCGCTAGAGGAACCGGAAAGGGTGGTAGTGACAACGGACGCAAGTTTGAAGGGCTGGGGAGCCCACATGGGATCAGTGTCGGTCCAGGGTCTGTGGTCACAGCAGCAATCACAGATGAGCATCAATACCCTCGAACTAACAGCGATCCGCCTGGCTCTACAACGTCTAGCCCACGACATCGGCAAGGCGCACGTCCTGGTGTATACGGACAACATAACAGCGAAAGCGTATGTAAATCACCAGGGGGGCTCGAAATCCAGGCATCTACATCAGGAAGCCATACAATTGTTCACCTGGGCGGAAATCAACCTGAGATCCCTAAAGTCACTCCATATAAAAGGGGTACAGAATATTCAAGCGGACTGGTTGAGTCGCCAATCGATAGACCCACACGAATGGAGTCTCCATCCGGAGGTATTCAGACTTCTGACAACAGCATTCGGTTACCCGGTGATAGACCTTTTCGCGACGAAAGAGAACCGGAAGACAGCTCGGTACATGACAAAGACAAGGGACATATGCTCAGAAGCAGTAGACGCTCTAAATCAACGATGGCCAAAAGGCCTGCTATATGCCTTTCCACCGACTCCTCTCTTAACCAGAGTAATAGCAAGGATCATCACGCAAGCAGCACACGTGATTCTCGTAACCCCTTGGTGGCCGAGGAGGCCGTGGTTTTCAGACTTGGTAGAACTGAGCCTAGAAGCTCCAATCACCCTCCCCTTACGCCCGGACCTGCTGTTACAGGGCCCTCTTCAATGCGACTCGATCGCGATGCTAAAATTAACAGCATGGCACTTGAATGCTCAGCACTAAGGGGGGCGGGGTATTCAGAAGCGGTATTGGCTACCTTGCAGCAGGCTAGGAGGCCGGCAACTAGAAAATCGTATGGGGCCACCTGGAAGGTCTTTGCTCTCTGGGCAATGGACAAGGGGTTAGACCCATGTTTGGCTCGGGTTCAGACCATCCTACAATTCCTTCAGGAGGGTTTAGAGAAAGGATTGCGCCCGAATACATTGGCACGACAAGCCTCTGCCATTTCTTCAGTACTGCAATCCATTTCTAGGAAGAGGTTCTTGCCTCACAAACACATCAACCAATTTCTGAGGGCTGCTAGGAATATTTCCCCTCCGGTAGTCCATAGATGCCCCTCCTGGAGCCTCAGTTTAGTTCTGGATGCGCTGACAGGGCCTCCCTTTGAACCTCTTAAACATGTCTCCCTGTACATGCTATCCCTCAAGGTAGTGTTTCTGGTAGCGGTTACATCCGCCAGAAGGGTGTCCGAATTGGGAGCCCTGTCGATGGAGGACAATTTTTGCCTGTTTAATGAGCACTCAGTTACCCTTAGAATGGACGAGGCCTTCATTCCAAAAGTGAATTCGACTTTCCATAGGGCCCAGGAAGTAATTTTACCATCCTTCTGCCCAAATCCTACGCACCCTAGGGAAAAAATATGGCACACCTTAGATGTGAGGAGAGCGCTTAAAATCTACTTGAAAAGAACCAGATCTATTCGGACTACTTCAGCCTTATTTATTAATATTAGACCCTCGTATGGGGGTAAGAAGGCTTCCAAGTCACTGATCTCCCAATGGGTTCGCCAGTGCATCATTGAGGCTTATAAGGCCAAACAGAAGGTTCCCCCTCTTCAGATTTGGGCCCACTCAGTAAGGAGTGCAGCCACCTCCTACGCTTTTAAAGCTAGAGCATCTTACGCAGAGGTGTGCAGGGCGGCTACTTGGTCCTCCCTGCATACTTTTGTGAAGCATTATAAGTTGGACCTGTTCAGATCCGCAGAGGCGGCGTTTGGCAGGAGGGTCTTGCAAGCGGTCCTGGAGGCTCCCGGGACTGTTTGTTCCCACCCTTAGGTTTTGGGGCTGGGGTACATCCCAGCGGATCACTGCCAGGAGTCAGAGGGAGAAACAAAAATTGGTCACCTACCTCGGTGAATTTGTTTCTTCTCTGACGAGCTGGCAGTGATCCGGCCCTCCCTGTCAAACAGCAGACTTATAGATGGGGGGGTCCTCCAGGGGTGTACATTAAAAAAAAAAAAAAAAAAAATGAGTAACTTACAGAGTTTTTGGTTATATATAGGTTACCTTAGGAATAACCGTTAGATAGAATGGTTGATAGTATAGATACATAAGAAGAAGCTTGTTTTGTTTTTTGTTCTCTGAACCTTCCTCAGCTCCCTGTGCCTCTTGGGCCGTGCGATAATTTGGGGAAGAACGCTTTAATGTTGTGTTAAGTATTTCCAGAAGTGGAGAAGTGCCTCGGCTTGGATAAGAGACTGATCAAAATGGCGGGCAGCTCCACGCATGCGCAGAAGGCTTCTTCTTTTTCTTCTGCCTCCTGACGCTCATCTGCAGAGCTACCCAGCGGATCACTGCCAGCTCGTCAGAGAAGAAACAAATTCACCGAGGTAGGTGACCAATTTTTGTTTCTTCCTTCTTTCTGTCCAAATCTGACTCACCCGAAGGAAAGGTTGTGGCACAACTTAGATGTTCGCCGCGCCTTGAAGATCTACTTGGTCAGAACACAAGCCTTTTGCAAATCTACGGCACTGTTTATCAATATTCGAGCCAGCGTCAAGGGGTCTAAAGCTTCAAAGACCCTAATAGCTAAATGGGTTAAGCAGGCAATAGTGGAGGCATACAGGTCAAAAGGTAAGGTTCCTCCTCTTGGGATCTGGCCCCATTCGGTGTGTGGAGCAGCTACCTCCTACGCGTTCAAGGCAAAGGCCTCCTATGAGGCCTCCAGCGACGTGGGCGTTGATACACACTTTCATGAAGCACTATAAGGTCAGTGCTTATCAGTCAGCAGAAGCTGCCTTCGGCAGACTGGTGCTCCAAGCAGTTCTGGAGCCCTCGGAGTCTGACTGTTCCCTCCCGTAGGTGTTCAGGGGCTCAGGTATGTCCCTCCAGAGGACTGTCTGCAGCAGGGGGAGAAAAGAGAATTGGTCACCTACCGCGGTGAATTCTTTTCTTCTCCTGCTATGCAGACAGTCCTCCGGCCCCACCCTATTAGCCAGAAAAATTGTACTGGGGGGGGCCATCTGTTCTTCCATCTGCCCAGTTGTGTTAATAGTTTGGTTTGTTTATACAGTTTGAGCTGCGAGTGGTGGCCTTAAGGGTCTAGCAGGAGCAATGAGGACACACATGACGGTTGTCACAGTACTAGGCAGCCGGTCCTCTGCTTGGGAACTCCTGGAGAGCTAAAGGGGTGGGGGGTGGGTAGCTTTATGGAGCATGTGCAGTGAATCAGGAATCTTCTGCTGCCTGTCAGTTGTGGGAGGAGCTACCCTCCGGAGGACTGTCTGCATAGCAGGAGAAGAAAATAATTCATCGAGGTAGGTGACCAATTCTCGTTTCTGTGGACCATTATGGAAATTTGTGCAAGCTCTGAGGGCCTTGTAGAAGTTGTGGGCCATTATGCTTAAGGAGGGCACTAAGGAAGAGGAGGAGCCAGATATGGATCTGTGTTCTATACTTGTGCACATGCCCTCATTTGTTCCCTTACCCTGAGCTCACTCTTTCAGTGCTTGGGGGTAGGAAATGGATTTAGGGACCAGATCTAGGAACTAGAAAGGGGAAAAATCAAAACTAGCTACAGGCTGCATTTGTCACCCTGGTCTAAGTTCCCCACCCCGGCCTTAGGCCGGTTTTAGACGTGCACGGCGGCGCCTGCACTTGTTTTCCAAAAGACCCAGCAGTCCGATTTACACGTGACGCCGCCGCCGCTGAATACGCGCATGTGCAGGTGATGCGCAGCCATTTCCGGCCGTTAACTGACCGGGTCGGCGATTGAGGCCGGTCATACGCGGCCAGAAATGGATGTGCATCGCCCGCGTATGCGGCGTCAGCGTCACGTGTAAATCGGACTGCCGGATCTTTTGGAAAACAAGCGCGGGCGCCGCCACGCACGTCTAAAAACAGCCCCAGTCTGTTCCCTAGGGCTGGGTGACAGGTGGCAGCACTCCTAGCCCTTCCCCAGTTGAGACCATCTCACAGTCCACAAGCGTCTGATACTCAGTGCTGTGCAGTTCCTCCCTGCCCTTGGTGCACTACTGAGTGGAAACTGCAACTGCTCTGTGGCCATGGTATCATCCCTACTCATTTCCTGTCCCTTGTGTTGCAGATGTGAATGAATGTGAACTGATGGTTGCCGTTTGTGGGACTGCGCTGTGTGAGAACGTGGAGGGAGCCTTCCTGTGCCTGTGCCCCAGTGACAACGAGGAGTATGACACAGAGGCAGCAGAGTGCCGCCCCCGAGCAGGAATGGGTGAGAGCTGCTAAGGGAGAGCATGGGGCTGCCTGGGCTGTGGCATCCATGAGTGGGCATCATGGGTAAGAGCTCACTGGAGCAGAGCCACCCATAAAACGGGCATGGATGATATCTCAGTGGAATAGAGTAGGGTGCTGCCTAGGAGTTATTAGCTTGAGCAGACACAATAAATCTGATCTTGCTCCTAGAGGAAGTGGGCTGAAAGCGGAGGACTATGGAGGCCATGCTGCCATACCTGTCCGTTGCATCTGGAACCTGCCTTAGAGCTCAGACTAGGAGTCCAGCAGCGTGGGTGACTGTGTGTTTTCTCTCCTCTCCCAGAGAACCCTGAGAGGTCCATAGCCCCGCATCTTGCCATCTTTATGCGGAAGGAATGCTACTATCATATCAGCGATGTCCAGCTGTGTGACAGCGTCCTAGCCAAGAACAGCACCAAGGAGGAGTGCTGTTGCACAGAGGGGGCAGCCTGGGGGGACAACTGTGAGACCCACCCCTGCCCTGTTGTTGGCACAGGTAGGGCACCTGCCCAGCAGATCCGTGCAGATAGTATACAACCCCGCCCCCAGTGATGGTGTTGTTGCTGTTCTTAGATTAACATGCTTCCCACTTCTTCCCTCACCTTGTTTCTTCCCCTCCTCCCCTTCCTGTTTTCTAGTGGAATACAGCGAGATCTGCCCAAGTGGGAAGGGCTATATCCCCGTGGAAGGGACTCTGCTGTTTGGACAGACATCTTACACAGGTACCACCTTCTCTCTCTCTCTCTCTCTGCCAGAGTGAGTGTGGCACGAAGAAGTAATTTGGGCACATTTGCCGCTGGGCTCAAATGGTGCTATGCTTTGGCCTTAAATCTGCAGCAGGGGCCATGGTTAAGGTTAGCAGGGTGACACAGTGATCATTTAGTCATGTGGCACTATTAGTAGCAGGACCCAAATGTCAGTTCTGCTGAGAACCTCTGCCCTTTTCCGGTTGCTCATCACTTCTTCCTGGGATGGAATTTTCCATGTTTTCTACCACTCCTGCAATGTGGTTCCAGCAGGATCTGTCCAGCTAATGTCAAGTTCCAACTGATTACAAACAATCCAGCCTTTCCCTCAGCATTCCAATCTGAAAAGATCTTACTGTAAAGTGTTTTTACGGCACTTTAAGTCTGATGAGGTTTGAAATGTGAGATCTTCTCCGTCTCTGACAGTTTAGTGTCAAATGCTGTTTTTTTCCAGCTAGCTCTAAAAACCACCTAGCCTGTGTGCACAAATCAGAGACTTCGATGTGTAATGCCTAGACTGGGCCTGCTACCTGTAGGTAGAACCCCTCTACCTCTCTCTACTCGCAGGGGACTTCCCCTGCCATTCTCGGCCAGCAGGCAGTTGTACTCAGACCCCAAAACTTCAGAACTTTAAAGCCGCTGAGCTGGTTTCCCCAACTTTGGCTTGTCTCTTCCCCAGAGGCTGGACAGAGCAGGATGCCACTGGCCTGTGTGCCTAGTTTCAATGCCTGATGCAGCTTCTGTCTCCGTAGATGCAGACGAATGTGAGATGTTTGGATCTGAGGTCTGTCGGAACGGGCAATGTGTGAACACAGTGCCAGGGTACACGTGCTTCTGCCGCTCCGGGTACCTCTATGACTCTAGCCGGCTTGAGTGTGTTGGTGAGAAGGTCCTTTACACCTGCAGTTTCTTTACCACCCAGACTTTTTATGCTCCTGTTGCAGGGCCCATTCCAACCAGCTGTGCCACTGTCCTGCAGGGACTAGTGCTGCTGCTGCCCTTATGTGAGGTTGAGCGTGCCCACACCATTGTCATGGAGCTTTGTCATCCATGCCCTTGTTTCAAGATTATCCATAACACCAGTGTCCTCTTCGTAGAGGCTGGGGGAGGTGCTCTCTGGGTCCCTGAACACAGATGAGGGAAGCATCCTCTGGGGCTCATATGTGGGGCTGGGGATGGGGGTCAGTCCCCTCATTTGCTTGTTTAAAGGTTGCACTGAACTCCTGTGGCTGCAGATAGAGACGAGTGTCAGAACGATAAGGTCTGTGTGAATGGTGAGTGTCTCAACACAGCCGGCTCCTTCCACTGCTTCTGCAGCCTCCCCCTGGTGCTGGACGTGACCCGCAACCGATGTGTCAACATCTCCAACAGTGCAGGTGAGCAGGGCCAGCCCGGCGCTGCTGTAGGGCAAAGCCAGGGCTGAGATCGTAGTGCGCTACCTTGTGTCACACACCTTCTTGGACTTGGCTGGAGGCTGTGAAATGCCATGACCCCCATGCGCACCCGAGTGAGAGGGAGTATACCCTGCTGTGATATGGGGCAGCCCTGGATGTGGGGGGCAGCCCTAGTCTCCAGGGGAATGCTCTGTGCAACTTTCCATGCAGGACCTGGGATGCAACATGAGAGGCTCAGCACAGGATTTGGAATCCTCCTGGGCCTAGGGGTCACATTGCTGGAGGTGCTGGGTGGGATTCGGCATGGAAGACGGTGGCGGTGCAGGACTCGGGTTACAGCATGTTCGTTCAAGGTTTGACTTCTTTTCTCCTTTTGTCTGACAAAAGATGTGGATGAACATGAAATCCACTTGGACATCTGCTGGCAGAGAGTCTCCAATTACATCTGCAACGAGCCACTGCACGGGCGCCGCACTACATACACGGAGTGCTGCTGTCGCTACGGCGAGGCCTGGAGCCAGAATTGCGCACTCTGCCCCCCAAGGACCTCTGGTGAGAATGCACTGTCCACTTAGGGAAGCCTCTACTAGTCAAACCTAGCTATGGTCAGCAGTGAACAAAAGGCCATGGCTTGCCTTGTATGTGGCATTTGGGCTCTCAAAACAGTTCCCAGCAGGCAGGAACTTACATCACATCACAAAAAAAAGACCTACAGTTCTCACCAACTGGCTCTTTGCTGTAGCCTCAACAGGGAGGATTGAATGAATTCCCTGGGGTCAGAACTGAATGATACGGCAAAGACAAGCATGGGAGACCTTACTCAAAAGATGGCATAGTGCCCCCTAGTCTTGCCTGCACTGGAGCACTTGGGACAGGACTGAAACTCCAAGGGGAGAAAGTTCCTGCTAAGTCACCAGATGGTTTCCTGCAGCACCTAAGTGGTGTTTGAATTGTTCCTCCCAGAGACTTGGCAGGCCCCAACCTGCCTGACTTACAAGGGAAGTCATGCCTCACTAATCTATTAGAATTTTATGAGATTGTTAAAAAGCATGTGGATAGGGGTTATTCAGTTGATATAGTATATTTGGATTTTCAGAAAGCTTTTGACAGAGTTCCTCACCATAGATCTTGAGCAAACTAAAGTAGTCATGGGATAAGAGGAACAGTCCTGTCATGGATTGGTAGTCGGTTAAAGATAGGAAACAAAGGGTAAGAATAAATGGTCATTTTTCAAGTTGGAGAGAGGTAAGCAGTGGGGTGCCTCAGGGTGTCAGTACTAGGAACAGTATTGTTTAACACATTCATTTGGTATGGAAAAAGGGATAAAGAGTGAGGTAGCTAAATTTGTAGATGATACCAAATTATTCAAGATAAGACCCAGGCAGACTGTGAGGAGCTACAGGGGAATCTTGCATGACTAGGTGAATGGGCAATAAAATGGCAAGTGAAATTCAGTGAAAACACATGCATGTAACTCTGTTTTAAGACTGCTTTAACATTTCTTATGGTTCCTTATGCAGCCCTGCAACATGCATAAGAGATGTTAAAGCAGTCTTAAAAGTGGAGTAAAGGTGCATGTCTGTTTTCACCCATTGGCTCAGTGTGAGGCAGCAGTCAAAAAGGCAAACCGAATGCTAGGCATTATTGTGAAAGGAATAGAAAATAAAGGGGAAATATCATAATGCCTCTAGTCTGTATAAATAGTCGGTACAACTTGAATATTGTGTGCAGTTCTGGTCATCCCATCTCAGGAAAGATATAATAAAACTGGAAAAAGTTCAGAGAAGGGCAACAAGGATGACAGAAGGAATGGATTGACTTCCATCTGAGGGGAGGCTCAACAGGTTAGGGCTGTTTAGCTTGGAGAATTGGCAACTAAGTAAGATGTGATAGAAATGTATAAAATCATGAGTGGTGTGTAAAAAGTAAATAGTGAACTGTTGTTTTCCTTTTCTCACAGCAAGAGAACAAGGGGACACTCCCTGAAATTAAATGGCAGCAGATTTAAAACAAACAAAAGAAAATACTTTTTCACTCAGCAGACAATACAGTTGTGAAATTCATTGCCAGAAGAGGCAGTGAAAGCCAGCACAATAACTAGCTTCAAACGGAAACTAGATAAATTCTTAAGAGGATAGAGCCATAAATGCTTGCTAGTTGGGACTTAAACCCCTGGCTATCTGTGTTTGGGAGAGGTTAGCAGGAGATAGTTCACACCTCCATGACCTGTACATGTACTTCTCTTGAACTACTGTAGCTGGTCAGGGTCACTGTCCGAAACCATGGATCTGGCCCAGTATGACACTTTATGTTCTTAAGACCTGATGCAAACCCAGGCCAAGCTGCTCTAGCTGCACATGGTACAGTCCACGTGATGATTCCTTTGAGTCGTGGGATCCACATAGCTTGCATATCCCCCAGTGATTCCCAGGACCTTGCAACCTGCGAATTAAGCCTCTGCCTGAGAGACAATAAAGTTATTTTCCCTTGTCAAGCCTCAGAAATTCTGTGGAGCCTTTCTCTGCAGGACACAGATGCACAGTTCTTCCTGGCTACAGTCTCACCTCCGGGGTTTGGCCCAAACCTGCCTAGCCTAAGCCCATCTTTGACTGGTCTCTGCTCAGTTTGGGGCTCCCCTTTCTTTGTGTCATAGGCTTAAACCACCTCTTTCCCTTCTCTCTGCCTCCAGAGGACTTTTCTCAGCTCTGCAACGTGGCCAGGGGAGAAGCTGAACTCCAAGAGAGACCTGGATATGAGTATGGACCTGGCCTAGAAGAGCCTCTTTATGGACTTTATAACCCAGATTTAGGGCCTTATTACAATTATTTGGGTCCGGAGTACAGAGCACCTGATACCAGCTTCCCCCACAGAGAACCAAACAGTGAACCTGGCGGCAGCACATTCCTACACCCACCACAGCTCCATCCAGCACAGTCTGAGCCCCACTTCCTGCCTGGGCAAACTGGTAAGTACTGGAGAAGATAGGGTGGTGTCCAAGCCAGCCTGTGCCCCAAGGAGCCCTGACAGTTTCCTTCTCACAACAGCCTTTAGACTGTGCCTAGAAAGCATCCCCATCCCTTCCGAGAGCCATCCTGAACTGGCCCTTGGCCCCAGGGTACTTGGGCAATGTCTAAATACTTCTCACTGGAGAGAGACCCTCTGTGTGTTTCCCCTCCTGGGCAGGCAGTCTCCCCCACCCCACAAGTTGTCCTCATCAGGCTGATGCCCCCTGTCTCCCCTCAGGACACTATGACAGCTTTGAGGGATTGCGGGCCGAGGAGTGTGGGATTCTGAATGGCTGTGACAATGGGCGCTGTGTGCGTGTGCAGGAGGGCTACACCTGTGACTGCTTTGACGGTTTCCAGCTGGACATGACTCGCATGGCTTGTGTGGGTAAGTGGCCCATGGACTGAGGTAAATAGGATTCTTGGCCTGACACGTAGAGACTTTTATAGCTACCAAGAAACCGAGGGCCTGATGTTCAGCGCTATTGAGCTCTGACGCTCCTGTACACTTCAGCGCAAGTCCTGGCTGCTCACACATAACATATACGTTACTAAGCCTTTTCCATTCCTTACCCGCTGCTGCCCCCAGCAGGCACTGGCCCAAACAGCAGTACTTCTTTGAATGTCTGTACGTAAGTGTAGAGATACTAGTACCGTGTTAGTCTGGAGTCAGGCAGAAGAAGCAGGATAGCAATTTAGAGACTAACTGGTGAAAGGAGACCTGGGATTTCGTAGATGACAGTGCCCATTTCCTCCGATGTTAAGCTCATGCCTCCTTTCACTAGTTAGTCTCCAAGGTCCTATCCTGCCTCCTCTTCTGTATGTATGCTCCACTGGATATTGCACGCTCTCTGGCATCAAGCTCCTGGAACTGACTAGCAGAGATCATGTGTTATATATGTTGGTTTCCTGATCTTTACCACAGGCATGTGACATGCAGGGCCACTACCTGCTCAGCTCCCACTATTTTGCCTTCACCACAGAGACAGGACCCTCTGTTAGTGACTTGCATTCGGACACAGTCAGACTTTTACATTTGGGCTGTCTTCCAATTGACAGCCTGAGTCTCACCCAGGGCATTGTCTAGCCCCTTTGGCTAGACAGGTTAGTGAGCTTCAAGTTCCAGTAGCTTATCTTTGTTATGTTATTGTGCTCTGATCCCACCTTAATTTTCTCCATCTGGTACAGTATGTAACCTTCTGGCACTTTCCCCTAGCTCTCGCTTCGCTTCAGGAGAAGTGTCAGCACCCAGGCCTTGAAGCAGCAACCCTGGGGCTCCGAGTTCTGGGCAGTGGACGTGGTTAGCTCACCAGCATCACTACCACTCCTTGGTTTTGGCCCTGGATGTACCATGTACACCCACCCTGTGCTGACTCAGCCACACCCACTGGCCTCCTGATTGGCCTCTTGGTCTTACCTTGTTCCACACCACCAGTATTCTGGTTGGCTGCCATCCTGACACTCCTCTGTTTTGTGCTGGCTGCTGATCTGCTCTCCTCGACCCTGTTTTGGTTGCCCCCTAGACTGGTTCTGTTCTGCTTTGACCCGTTTCATACTCTGGACCTGCTCAGCCCTGCACTCCTGAATCACATCCTGAATCTGTTCTGCCCTGCCACTTTGCCCTGAAGCTGGTCCTTCTGCCCATCTGTCCGCTTGCTCCGGTACGTCTGCCTGTTTGTCCTGTCCCTTTCTCCGCGTGCTGAGCATGAGCTTGTTCCTGGTGTTTATCCTGCACTGATGTTTGGACCTGATCCTGCTTGACAGCCTTGTCCATGGGAGCGGCATAGCCCTCTTCCAAGACCCCAGTTTTGTTCCTGTTTTGCTACGGGTAGGAAGCAGGATTTAGAGCTCCCTTAATGGGAGCATTCCCCGTATAGGCTTGAAACTTTTTTCTTTGGCCTTTTTCTTTTCTTGGCCCTCTCCTCTCTCCCTCTCCTTGGGGGTGGGGTTGAGCCACTGGCAGGGGGCTGGGGGGTTCTTCCCCCGTGCCTCCCCCCCCCTGTTTACCTCAGGAGACAGGGCCTTTTCCCTGGGGGGGAGCAGCCGTCTCAGGAGCCGCTCCTCCGTTGCCGCTTTTGGCTGGCAAGGAGTTTGAGCTGCAGCAGAGCTGCTGAAGCAGTTCCTTCGACAGAGGCTCCTTTCTTGCTGCGCCACCATCTTCTAGCACCCTGACATGGCATCCAGGCCTGGTAAGTCCACCCGCTGGGACGCGGACTCCCCTGCAGTCTCGGGGGACCGGCTGGATGCCTCTGAGGTGGCAAAGGGCCAGAGCTCACCTCATGCAGGACTGAGCTGCCCTTCCGGGGCCCCTGTTTTCTCTCCCTCAGGAGCGGGGCTGCGGGGGGCGAGTATGCCTGAAAGGACCGGGTCACGCCCTGCCCTTTTCATTCATCCAAGAGCAGAGGTCCCAGAGGCGGTTTTGCTGTAGCTGGGGAGGCAGGTGGTAGATACTCCCTACCTCTTCTCTGCCCTGATTGGTGGGGTGGCACCCGGGGACACCTCCTGTCTAATCCATTAGGGGACTCCCCCCGAATTCAGAGGAGCCACATAGGGGTCAGTCTCTGTCCCCAGGGAGACTTTTTCATCAAGATAGGGGTGGTTCTCTCAAGGCCCCCTCCCCTGCTAGAGTACAAAAATGAGAGAATTGGCAGGGGCAGAGCTCAATCTACCCAGTGAGATTCCAGGAGGACCACCTCCTCCTCATCTCCATGCTCCTACTCTCGTAGGGATAGAAGAGGCAGAAAGAAACTTTCCTGCCACTGCCATGGGAGGCATTGCAGTCACAGTAAGAAGGCAGGTAGGAAGCATCTTCGTAAGACCCCCTAGGACATCTCGCTCCTCATGCTCCTCCCCATCTCCCCTAGCTCACCCAGAGAGAGATGATGGAGAGCTGTCGGAGGTGGAGGCAGACAGAGGGGATAAGGGGGAGGAGCCAGCAGGGGAGAGACTCTTTGAGGCAGATAGCCACAGTAGGTTTCTTGCTAAAGTGGCATCCTCCTAAAGAGGATGCAAACACCTCACAGGAGAATGTCAGGGCCTTTCCTAGAGAGGCGCCATCGGTCCCTGAACTGCTCTTAGCCAAATTCTATGTAGACACCATAAAGGCTGAGTGGGATCAAACTGCCAGGTTTAAGGGACCTCATAATATATTAATAAGTTCTACTCAGTCCCGAAGGTCCAAGAAGAGTTCATCACCCTCCTGAAGGTTGACGCGGGTGCAGCTGACCTGGCCAAGTCAGCAGCCCTCCCGGCAGCGGGAGACAGCTTCCCTAAGGATTCCCTCGATCGGAAAGTATAGGTGGCCCTTAGAAAAAATTATGAGGCTTCAGCCATGGCCTTGAGTGCCTTTGCCTCCAGATTCAGTAGAACTGCCTTCCTGTGGGCCAGTGACTTGGCCCTGAAAGTTGAGCAGAAGGAGCTGAAGGATAGCTTCAAGAAGCTGGCTCTTGCCTTAGCCTATTCCGCTGATGCTACTTTGGACACGCTATCCAGTTGAATGCAAAAGCGATGGCAACAAATGTGGTATCCCACCACTCTGTGTGATTGCAGCCTAGGCATGTAGACCTGCCCTCTAAGTCCATCTTAACAGGGGCCAGGTTTCAAGGCAAGCAGCTGTTTAGGGAGGCCATGGAGAATGCCCTCACCACAGAGCCAGAGAAAAAGAGAGCTTTTCCTTTGAATCCTTCCGAAGGGACTCCCAGGCCTTCCTTTCATCCCAGAACCGCATTTCGTGGACACAGAGGAAGCTGGTGCAACCAAAGAGGCAGACGTGGAAGGTGGCAGCGAGTTCAAGAGCCCCAACCCCTCTCAGCTAAACAGTCTAAGTCCCCGGAATGACTGGCCACTCTTCCTCCCGGAGTCAGCAATCATAGGGGAAAGACTCCAGGCCTTTGCAGATGTCTGGTCACGACCGTCAAGGGATGCCTGAGTCAAGGAGACAATCTCTTGGGGTTATGCCATCGAGTTCACCTCTTCCCCAGAGATTGTTTCCTCCTGTCTCTGGTATAAAAAAAATTTCAGCGAAGACACAATAGGTCAAGATGGTGGTTCATCATCTTGGCATAGGAGCCATAGAGCTGGTCCCTACCCTAGAGATTTATTTATTTATTTTATTTATTTATTCCAAAATTTAATACCCCGCCCCTCTTGCACAGCGGCTTGGGGCGGCTTACAATCACAATAAAAACCTTTTAAAAACATCAACATGAAAACATTAAAATAGGAGGACTAAAAACTAACCCCCAAACCAAACCCTATCCCTAAACCAAACCCTCCCACCTCACCCTACCCATCCTTCCCACCAAAGGCCAGGCGGAACAGCCAGGTCTTACAACCACATCGAAAAGAGGGGAGATCTGGAGCCAAATGGGCCTCTAATGGCAGGGAGTTCCACAGCCGAGGAGCAGCCACTGAGAAAGCCCTCCCCATTGTGGCCCCCTGAAAGACTCAGGGCACCTTGAGGAAAGCACCTCCCGATGACTGCAGGGGCCTATCCAGGACTCGAGGGGTGAACCGGTCCCACAGGTAGGTCAGGCCAACGCCGTTTAGGGCTTTATAGGAAAGCACCAACACCTTGAATAGGGCCCAGAAGACTATAGGCAACCAGTGCAGTGACCGAAGAACTGGTGTAATATGTTCCTGGCGGCCCAATCCCACCAAGAGATGGGTTGCTGCATTCTGCACCAGCTGCAGTCTCCAAACCATCACCATGGGTAGCCCCACATAGAGCGCTTTACAATAGTCAGGCCTAGAGGTGATAAAAGCATGGATGACAGTGGCCAGGTCAGAGTCTGATATATACAGCCTAAGCCGATGCTCCAGATGTAATTGGCAAAAGGTGCTCCTTGCCACAGCCTCCACCTGAGCATCCAAGTGGAGCTGCAAGTCAAGGAGCACCCCCAGACTCCGTACCTGGGGAACCAGTGGAGGAGAGACCCCATCAATGATGGGGGCTGTCACCCCTGCCACCTTACCCACCAGCATAATCTTCGTCTTGTCGGGATTCCGCCTCAGTCGATTCGCCCTCATCCAATCCCCCACAGCCACCAGATACCCAGTAAGCACCAAGACTGCCAGGCCTGGGTCTGATGAAAAAGAGAGATAAAGCTGGGTGTCATCAACATATTGATGACACCGCTCGCCAAACCTCCTGACAACCTCGCCACACGGCTGCATATACACGTTGAACAGGAGATGGGACAAAACAGAACCCTGCAGGACTCCACATGAGGGGTCTCGATATGACGAAAAATAATCCCCAAGCACCAGTCACTGAGTTCTTCCGGCCAGGAAGGAGTGGAACCATTCAAGAACCATGCCGCCCATCCCTGCATGGTCCTGCAGGCATGTCACCAACATCTCATGGTTAACGGTATCAAAAGCAGCTGACAGATCTAATAAGATCAACAGGACTGCATGACCCTGATCTAATTCCCAGTGCTGGTCATCGACCAGTGCCACAAGCGCAGTCTCAGTGCCATTATAACCCGGGCGAAATCCCGACTGCGAGGGATCAAGAAAACCGACACGATCCAGATGCTCCTGCAACTGCTGAGCCACCACCCATTCAATAACCTTCCCTAAAAAGGGAAGGTTAGAGACTGGCCGATAGCTGGCAAGGGAGTCCATGTTAAGCGATGGTTTCTTGAGCAGGGGCTGCACCACCGCCTCCTTAAGGCATCCTGGCATCCTGCCCTCCCTAAGGGAGGCATTGACAATCCATGCCAGTAATGGCCCCATCGTCTTCCGGCAGGCCTTAACCAGCCAGGACGGGCATGGATCTAATTCACAACAGGTAGCCCTAACATCATCTGCATCAGTTGGGGTCACCAACCGAAACTGATCCCACAAACAAGGACAAGGTGGGGCTTCCATAACCTCTAGTTTCCCCACTGCAAGAAATGCGGTATCAAAACTGGTGAATCAGAGTGATTTTATCCGCAAAGTAATCCAAAAACATGTCACAGCGGGCACAAGATGACTCCACTCCTAAGTGGAGGGAGGCCGGACTGACCAGCCCCCACACCGCTCGGAACAGATCAGAGATTTGGGAATAAAGCTGGTACTTATAGCTGGCCCCCAGGGTAAAATGGCACAAAAATAAAAATGAAAGACATCGGGGCTGCTCTCCTCTTACCCTGCGTCCGCACCACACCTTCCTGTAGGCCGCAGTCTTACAACAAACACAGCATTCTTGGTCAAACTTTGCCTGCTTGTTCTTATGTTCTTATAGATCTAGTCCTGAGTGGCACGCAGGACCTGGTGCAAGGAGTAACTGTGGCAGAGCCACTAGGCAGTAGCAACCATAATAGGATCACATTTGACATAATTTCTGTAGGGAGAAAGATAAACAAAAGTACAGCAGTAGCATTTAACTTTAAAAGGGGAGACTATGACAAAATGAAGAAATTAGTTAAAAAGAAACTAAAAAGCCCAGTTGCAAGGGCTACAAGTTTGCAAGAGGTGTGGAGACTCTTTAAAAGCACCCTTCTGGAAGCCCAGATTAAATGCATCCCTCAAGTTAAAAAAGGAAGCAGGAAGACCAAACGTCTTCCATTGTGGTTAAATGGGGAGGTGAAGGAGACTATTGAGCCAAAAAGGCATCCTTGAAGAAATGGAAGACTAGTCCCAATGAAAATAATATGAAAGAGCATAAACACTGGCAACGTAAATGTAAAGTATTGACAAACATGACTTAATGGGGAAGGAGTCAACACGAATTTAGTAAAGGTAAATCATGCCTCACTAACCTGTTGGAATTCTTTGAGGGTTTAATAAGCATGTGGACAAGGGAGATCCAGTTGATATAGTGTACCTGGATTTCCAGAAAGCATCTGATAAGGTCCCTCGTGAGAGACTCTTGAGAAAATTAAAAAGTCATGGGATAGGAGGTAGTGTCTTACTATGGATCTGTAACTGGTTAAAAGATAGAAAGCAAAGGGTAGGACTAAATGATCAGTTTTCACAATGGAGAGATGTAAAAATTGGTGTGCCTCGGGGATCTGTATTGGGACCGGTGCTGTTTAATGTATTCATTAATGATTTGGAAAAGGGTGTTAAGAGTGAGGTGATCAAATGTTCAGACGACACCAAGTTATTCAAGGTAGTTAAAACA
>QEPC01003965.1:3139441-3174377 GCA_003113815.1 Sphenodon punctatus
GGTTGTGGACAATACAATTAAATCCACAGCGCAGTACGCAGCAGCTGTCAAAAAAGCAAACAGAATGTTGGGAATTATTCAGAAGGGGATAGAGAATAAAACTGAGGTCATAATGCCTCTATACAAATCAATGGTGCGACCGCACCTCGAATACTGTGTCCAGTTCTGTTCGCCCCATCTCAAAAAAGACATAGCTGAACTAGAAAAGGTACAGAGAAGGCGGGCAACAAAAATGATCAAGGGCATGGAAGGGCTCCCGTACGAGGAGAGGCTTGGTAGGTTGGGGCTGTTCAGTTTAGAGAAGAGACGACTGAGAGGAGATATGATAGAGGTCTATAAAATCATGAGTAGGGTGGAACTAATAAACAAGGAGCAGTTATTTACCCTCTCCGCTAGTACTAGAACTAGGGGACACTCCATGAAACTCATGGGTGGCAAGTTTAAAAAAAATAAAAGAAAATATTTTTTCACTCAGCGTATAATTGGGTTGTGGAATCTACTGCCAGAGGCTGTGGTAAGGGTCAGTACTATAGCTGAGTTTAAAAGAGATTTGGACAAGTTTCTGGAATATAGGTCCATTAGCAGCTATTAGCCAGACCAGAATTAGGGAACATGACAGGAGCTGGGGGAAAACAACAGGGAATGGATCCCCCGTTGTGACCTGTTGGTTGCTTCTCCCAAGCCACTGTCGGAGACAGGATGCTGGGCTAGATGGACCACTGGCCTTACCCAGTATG
The DNA here is from genome assembly GCA_003113815.1 of Sphenodon punctatus. NCBI lineage: Eukaryota > Metazoa > Chordata > Lepidosauria > Sphenodontia > Sphenodontidae > Sphenodon > Sphenodon punctatus. The sequence continues at coordinate 3,140,179 of QEPC01003965.1, forward strand.
GCACTTGTTATGTTTTTATGCTTGTCTCAAATCTAGGAGGTGAGTGTCAGCAGTAGCTGGTAACTCAACATTTCAGTCTCTGCACATTTGTACACAGTTTGGAGGTTTTCACTGTAGCGGCTCACTGCTGTGATGAGATTGGAGCTCGTTTGCCCCACTCCAGGCCAGCCGAGACTTAGGGTGAAAACAGACATGATGCTAACCACCCTTGGTGGTCATTTATGTATGTTTCAGGGCTGCATAGGGCACCAATACAGCCCTGCAACATGCATAAATAACCACCAAGGGTGGTTAAAGGGTGGTTAGTGTCATGTCTGTTTTCACCCTTAGTTTCCCCCACTTACAGTGCCCACTGGAGATAGCTCCCTCCAGAACTGCTCCAGCCTGTAAAGGGTTAACCCTCTCTGTCACCCATACCTTGAGTTTCCCAAAGCATAGAAATTGAATTAAACAGTTTGTCTGGGTCTTGAACCCAGAATCCCCGCCTCCACTGTGTCACCCAATGCCAGGTATCACACCAGCACAAAAGGCTCAGTTAAAAGAATTTTAATTTGTAAATCAAAATTAAGATTAGTGCAAGATTGGAGCAAGAGTGCAAGGAAATAAGAGAAAGGTAACACAAATCTACCTTCCTTTGTGATATTCCTAAGCTAAATGCCTTACCCCTTCAGTTCATGTTTGAGTCCATTTCTCACCCAGATGGGATGGCTGGGTGTTACTTCTTGGCTGTTGCAGAGTCCTGTGGAAAACCTGAATCTTTCTCCTTGGTCTGTTGATGGCCTTTTAAATAGTGTCTAATGTCCCCACGCATCACTGAGGACCTGGGTCTTGGCAGGTAATGCATGTATTTTATTTTATTTTATTTTATTTATTTAAAAAAACTTATATGCTGCCCTCTCCTGCGTCAGGCATCTCAGGGCGGCTCACAACATTTAAAAACATATTAAAATATACAATAAACAACAATTAAAACAATAAATTAAAACCCATCCCTTCCCGCGCTAAGCCAACCCACCCACCCCATCTCCCTTGGGAAAGGTCTGGCGGAACAGTGTCTGCGGAAAGAGGGGAGGTCAGTAATTAAGCGGACCTCCAACGGGAGCGAGTTCCACAGCCGCGAGGCAGCTGCAGAGAATGCCGTCCTCATGGTGGGCACCCGGGAAACCCGGGGGATGCCAAGGAGGACACCCCCAGCTGACCGCAGGGGCCGATCCAGGACCCGGAGGGTGAGGCAGTCCTGCAAGTAGGTGGGGCCCAAGCAGTTTAGGGCCTTAAAGGTCAACATCAACACCTTGAATTGGGCCCAGAAAACTATTGGCAGCCAGTGCAGAGAACGAAGCACTGGTGTAATATGCTCACGTCGGCCTGTCCCAGTCAAGAAGCTGGGCCGCCGCATTCTGCACCAGCTGCATCTTCCGAACCAGCACCAAGGGTTAGCCCCACATAGAGTGCATTGCAGTAATCCAGGCCATGTCTCTCAGGTAACTCATGTAGTGACACCTCTATTGTGGTGCTGATCTCTCCCAGACAGAGTGACTATCTTTTGGGTCAATCTGTTTTTTTAATTTACCTTCAGTACATAGTTCACAATGTATTTTTGAATTTATTCTCATTACATAGCTCTCACATACAAAGTTTCCATTATGGATTTATTCACCTTGTAATTCTGAGTTTGATACCAGGCACAGTTAGGAAATGTGAACATAGAATACTCACACCAGATAAACGTATGTTACATGTGTTTTATGTATGTTGGTTTCATACACCTCATCACACCATCTCAAAAAAACCATAACAGAAATGAAAAAAGTGCAGAGAAGGGCAACATAAATGATCAAAAGCATGGAACAGCATCTGTATGAGGAGAGGCTCAGAAGATTAGGGCTTTTCAGTGTAGAGATGACCAGTGGGGGGCGGGGGGTATGATAGAAGTTTACGAAATCTTGAGTGGTGCAGAGCAAGTAACTGGGGAGCTGTTATTTACCCCTTCTCTAAATAACTTGGGGACACTGCTAAGTAGCTGGTAGCAGATTAAGACAAATACAAGGAAGTATTTTTTTTTCACTCAAAGCACAACTAACCTATAGGACTTTGTTGCCAGAGGATGTTGTGAAGTCCAATAACATAAGTGGTTAAAAAAAAGAAAAGATAAGATTAGATACATTCTTAGAGGATACGTCCATAAATGGCTATTATTTAATTTTATTTATTTATTCCATTTCTACCCCACCCTTCCCACACAGGCTCAGGGTGGCTCACAAAAATATAAAAACACAAAACATACATAAATATCTGTGTCCCGTGCACCCTCCCCTCCACCTAACCCCTGCTTCCAGTCCCACCCAACTCTATCCCAGCCTGGCAAACACCTGACCAAACAAAAAGGTCTTACGTCTCTTTGGAAAGGTGAGTCAATTTGGTCACGGGGGTGAGACCTCTGACAGTCGGAGGCTGGGAGTAAGTAGCAGGAAATTGATCATTACGGCCTGTCGCACACTTCTCTATAGCAAGTTGCAACCAAAGTTGCCCACTGTCAGAGACAGGATGCTGGGCTAGATGAACCATTGGCCTGACCCAGTCTGGCATTTCTTATGTTGTTATCTCTCAAAGCTAAGACTCATTACGGGTAATGAACTTCTCTTTGCCCTTGGTGCTCCTATCTAGAAGAAGCAGAGCTTTGTAAGATGCCAGAGGCTGGAGAAGCAAATGGTAATGCTCTCCTTAATTGGTGCTGTCTCGGTGCCCTTTGCACCTTCCACCTCCCCTCACTGCTCCCATCGTAATTCTGTGGAGTGGAGAGCCAGAAGAGCTGCATTAGGGGTCCTGCAGCTGAACTAGCTGGGCCAGGGCAAGATAAGTCAGATAGGTACCTTCAGTCTAGGGGTCAGGGCCTCTTGCTCAAGCCAGAGAAATAGCCATGCTGCTGCTAATCTGCATTGAGCAGTGAAACCCTAGCCACCCTCACGGCTCACAAAACAACAGAGACTGGGGGAGACTGCATGTACACCAGGGCTGGGGATGTAACTGAGGGGGAGGGGTGCCCTGCTTGCCCTGTGCTGTGGGAAAGGGAAGTGTCTATTCACCTAGTGCAGGGGATGGGATAAGATCTTATTCCCTCAGCATTGGGAGGAGACAGAGAACCCACTATTAGTAATTATTATTACTATTTCTATAGCACCAGCAATGTGCCTGGCCCGGAACAATCAAATTGAAAATAGTAAGCCGCCCAGAGATGCTTACAGTCAAGGATGGACAAGGAAGAGAAAAACCTAGGGAGAGACAGAGAGTTCATACAGTGCTAGTGGGAGGGGTGGGGTGGGTCAATGGTCAGTATTTGGAGTAAATATAAAGGAAGATTTAAAAAAGTTTGAGAAGGCACCTGGCAACAGCAGGAAAGGGTGGAGGCCAAGAGCCATCCATCCAACTGGGCTGCATGCCCTCAGTGTTTGCTTAGACTCCTGGCAGTGCTAGCTGCAAGAGTGCAGCCCAGGCAAGGTGAGTATTCTTTGCACATGAAGGCAACGGCGACAGCCATGAGTGCTGACCTGCAAGAGAGAGACTCTTTTGAACCGCTTCCCAGGACTGCTGCTGGACCCTAAGCAAGTGCCGTCACCCGGCTGCGAGACAGAGAAGGGACACTTTGACCCATGAAGCCAGGCCGCTAGCTTGGCTAGGTGAGGGAACTTAATGTTTAGCTAGCTTTTTGGTTATTTTATTACTGTTTTCTTCAGCCCCCTCCAGTTCCCTGCATTCTCCTCACAGACCTTTTCTTTCTGCTCACTCTGTACTTGCTCTGTGCCTTTTGACTTACCCTTTTTATATATAAAGCTTCCCGTTTAACCCCAAACGTGGTCTCCTTGTGTTTGGTGCACCCGAAGCATTAAGCAGCGTGGAAGTTCTCGGCCAACCCCGAGATGAGCCTAACCCAATTGTGAATTTCTGAAACCTGTGAGACTGCTAGGGGTACAGGAAAGGGCAGGAGACAGCCCAGAGCTAGGGGATCCCCGACAGCCCAGCAGCCTCTAGGTGACAATCCCACAATGCACATGGAAACAGACAGACAAGCAGCCTGTGGAAACCCTCTGGCCCAGTTTTCAAGGATGAACATGCTCCTTTGTTTGCACAGTGCAAGGTCCCGTTGCCTTGTTTTTATCACTTAGGTGATAAGCGGCTTGCATAGACCCCCAGCACCCTGCATCCTTGACAAATCAGCAAGAAATTTAGCAGCAGCAAAATCAAAGGCAGCGCATCCTTCTCACTGCCACAGGGGAGACCAATGCACTGAGGCACTGGGACTAGAGGGGGAGAGACTTGCTTTTTTAGTTGTGGGGTTGAATTGTTGTGGATTAGTGGAGCTCAGTTCACAGGGTTGGGGCTGTGAATGGGAATTTCATAGAAGCTGTGTTCACAATGTGGGGGGGTGGGAGCTGCTCAGTGTAGAGGGGAACAGAGTCTGGTTTGGTATTGGGGTGCTGGAGGATCTTGGCTGCATATGGGAATGGAGTGAGTGGGGGATATTGGCCAAATATGAGGCATGGAGATCTGTATGTCATTGTACGGTGCTGGGCTGACTGGCAGATCTCAGCTCAGCATGGCAAGGTGGTGCAGTGCTTCTGGGCCCTTTCCTCATACTTCCTTTCTCTCTCTTCTCTCAGACATTAACGAGTGTGAGGAGGCGAACGCGCCTGGATCGCTGTGTGAAGGTGGTACCTGTGAGAACACAGAGGGCTCCTATCGCTGTAATTGCTTACCTGGCTATGTGGCTCTGGCTGACCACCACTGTGTGCCAGAGATAACCCAGAGCCCAGAGGCAGCACGGCTCTAGGGTGGTGAAGGGATGGACGCAGCCCCCTTAAGATACTCTGCTTTGAAAGTTGGGATCCAGCAACCCAAAGCAGCGCCCCTGGAACTGCAGCAGCTTCAAGGTCTTTTGTTCATTCCCCAAAACCTAGTTCTCTCTACATCCCACCTTGCCAGGTCACAAGGGGGCAGCCCTGGGTGGAGTTCAAGGCTCTACAGCCACCTCACACCTGGCCTGTTCATTTTCAGCCTCATGCTTTAGCACAGCCACACTAGGCCCTCTCCCTTGCATCACTCAGAATCTCATCCCCTCCTTGTACATTGGCCTGCAGGGCCCCTTCTCCTTCAGCCCCCTCCAGTTCCCTGCATTCTCCTCACAGACCTTCAGCTGGTTCCCAACACCCTCCTGCATTTGATCCTCTCCCCTCATTGCACAGCATGGGCCTGCAGCATCCCTAACTCCTTCCCCCTCAGCACTGCACCAGACTGCATCATCTTTCCCTCCCCCTAGCCACATTTCATAGACCTCAACCTGCCAGCTGCCCTGCTCAATGCTGTAATGCTCTGCTCCCTTGCCTTCAGCCATAAAGTTGGGTCCCAGCCCTTCCTGTTTCTGAAAGGATGGAACATGAGGGGTTTGACAGGGACAACCTTGCTGCTATGGTCCCAGTAACATATCCACAGCAAACAGGAGTGAGAAGTAGCCCCTTTTGCCATTGGCAGGGGCTTTGCAAAGATTGGGCCCCTTTGCTGTGTCACTTCAGTCTTTTGCAAATGCTCCTACTCGCTTTGTCCCCCTGCATCAAGCCTCTCTGAGCAACACAGACAAAGCTTTGTTCAGATTCTACCCCGCCTCTGGCAATGGCCTGGACTCCAAGAGCCTCGTGGCCCCTGGTCTCCTCAGCCCACAGCATTTATGCCTGCACTTTGTACCACTGCTGGAGTATTGGCTTGGTGGGAGGGAAGGGGTTCAGCTATTTGTTCTGGGTAAAGCTTTCAGTGGTTCTTTCGGTTGGGAAACATCCACCATTTTGTTAAATAAAAAGTTTTATTTTGGGCCCTGGGGCTCAGACACTGGGCTTGGTTAGAATTGTCTGTCTTCTCTGTGCTGAGCCTGAACTCAGCCCATAAGGATAGGCTGGAGCTTGTGCTACATAGGTGATATGCAGAAACAGCACCTTTCTTTGTAACCCTTTCCCCCAAAGGCAATCATTATGATAGGAAAAATGCCCCAGTATTTGTTGCAGGGGTCTAGCCCTTTAAACTTAGTAGGCAGTCAGCTGCAGCTTGGACATAGTCACCCAATCCTGAAACTTTTATGATCCCCCATTGAGTTGAGTGGAGATTATGAGCTCATCAGTGTTTTGGGGATTGTGGCCACTGCCAAAGCTTCCTACCTGAGTTTAACTCCCAGCAGCAGGTGCTTATGTCTCAAGCAGTGCTCTTAAAGACTACCTCACCAGAGGTGGCGACAGCCACTGCCTTGCTGGCACCTCAGGAAGTTCTTGGCTAAGGACTGCTGGGCCAAGGATGCTTGCTTGAAAGGAGTATCCATTCCCTCAAGGAAGAACTTCTGGTCTCTGCACCATTTATCACATGCAGTTTGCAGGACCTACCCTTAAGGAAGCACTTGCCCCAAGCTTATGGCTGGTGGCAGGAGAGAAGAACAGAAGGAACTGCAGGTTTTCCAGGTGCCAAGTAATTTATTTGCTACTGGCCAAGATAACAGGAACCAATGTCAAAGACAGCCTGAGGGCTGCACCACAGCAAAAGGGTGCTTCAGGGGAGAGCCCCTTGCCATCAGCCACGCAGAGTACTTTGATGGGATTAAATGTCCAGCTCAGAGTTCCTCTGACCCCTTCTCCCCCAAACAAAGTAGGCACATGGAAGCTCAGACTAAAATTTTATTAAAAGGAAGTTATAAAAAGAGGAAGCAGTTCAGAGCCCCCAGAAGCTCCAAGTGAACTACTGGATAGTGCAAAACATTAGTGAATACAAATCATCCCTGCAGAGAAGCTGAATGCAGTTTGGCTTGACATCTGTTGAGAGAAAGCACTGCCCACACAAAGCAGGTACCGGCAGCACTTTTGCTGTACACACGTGTTTGGAAGGAGAAAAGCAGATGGATGCCTATAGTCTGCATTCAGCTACGAGAGGCACTGATGGGTTACCAGGCTGCAGTAGCTCTGATGTTTAGTAGCCCCATTTCTTTAAGAGAGAAATCCCTTTATGATGCACATTCAAGCATCCAAACCTTCTAGAGCAGGACATGAAATTTGCAGGTGCCTGGGAGCCATTGGTGACCAGAACACTGAGGCTGACGACTAGTTCAGGGGTTTAATGGGGCAAGAAGAGTTTAATATCAGGATAAAGTCTGGCGACTGAATTTTGTTGGTTTTTTTGCTCCCAGAGTTCAAGCTGAAATTTTATGTCCTGTTCTAGAGTACTAGGCCCTAAGACTCAGCTGTGCCTGTCAATGGCTGCCAGACTCCTTTCTGAGCCACAGTGAGAATCCCCATAGCCTCTCTAGGGTAGGAACACACTGCTCCCCAGTGCCCCTGCAGCTGTCTTAGCTCTGAGGGGAAGAGAGTACTGGCCTGCCCCCCCCCTCAACTGACAGAATTTGGAAGCAAAAGGTCTCTGAATATAAAAGGAGTTTGACTCTTCTCTCTATATACCCCCAGCCCTGAGGACTAGTGGGACTGCTTAGCTAGTAATCTGCACAGGTATCTTCCAGCAGAACAGCATCTGACCTTCGTCATCAAGCAGCTCCCACTTCACAATCAGTTTAATCTGGAAGAAAAAGAAAGGAAGTGAGAGGGGCCTGGTCCCCCAGAACCTTGGCTGTTTGAGTTTCCTGGAGAAAGATGAACACTTCCAATCCCAGAAGCTGCTCCTCTGGAGTGAAGCAGAGGGCTGCAGCAAGTTAGACCCATTTGTAGTTGGATCTGGGAACATCTTACACAGGGTTGGATGGGGCAGCGAGACTGGGCCTGGTAATTTCAATGATCCTGTCAGAACCCCCAGCCCCCATGAGGCATAAGAGTTGGTGCTGTTAAATTACCAAGGCCAAGTCTAACAGATGGAGGTGTAATCTCCTAGCCAGTCCTGGGATACACTTTTCACCGACAGCTGCTGGCTTTGGGAAGGGGCTGCCTAAATGCTGTGCATTTTGCAAGCAATCAGGCCTCTTGCCTGCTCCTTCCCCACTGTTGGCAGTGACCAGGAGATAATCCTTCACAAATAACTCATTCGCTGAAAGGGGCTGAGCCCCAGCTACATGGCCCAGGTCTGTGGAATCACTTACACTGGGGTACTCGCTCTTCACAGGCAGCTTATTCAGATAGCTGTAGGAACGGCCCTTTTCGATGGGGCAGGTGATCCCGCACTTGCACCCGTCAGGCTGCTCAAGTGGAAAGGGTATGTCCACATGGAGCATCTCACCATACACCTTTGCCTGACTGCCTTGGCTCTCGATCTCTGCAAAGGAGGAAGAAGAGGGTTAGTAGGATACAGTGGATGCCTGTTAGAGCAGGGGGGCTTTTGCCTTCTGGGAAATGGTTTGAGAGGCTACACCCCAGGGAGGAATAGGTAACACAGGCTCTTCTAGAGGTTCTGTTTCACCTTTCCCCTCTATGCAGTGTGTCATCCCCAGGGAGTAAAGCTGTTCCCTCCCATCTCCAACACCCTCCAGGTATGGCCCAGAGAAATCCCAGCTCTAAAGGAGCTGGAAATCAGCATGCAGGTCTTACTGCTGGAAAAGGTGACGTTGACACTGTAGTTCACTCCCTTGTGGAGCAGGCAGGGCTGCACAGGACAAGGGCTAACATTCACCTCTGAGATGCTCCCATCTTTGGAACCTGTGAAGAAGAACATGGATACGTCAGCTTGAGGCCTCATTATGGAGAGCAGCCTATGGGCAGTGACTAACATGTTCAACAATACTAAACTAGGAGCAGCTGCAAACCCTTCTCTGAGAACAGAGAAATGCAAAGGGGCACAGAAATAAACAGAGATTCTCTTTAGAAAATGTAGCCAGTTCATATTAGGGGAAATAACCTCTAGGCCAGAAACTCAGCAGGAGGCAAATCCTGGGCAAGTGGAACAGTTGAGAGAGACTGAGGAGTAAAAGGCAGCAATTAGCAAATGCAGAGTGGATGCAAAACAGGCATGGGTGATAGTGTGTCCCAGGGTAATGGGCAGCTCAGGGAGGACTCATTCTTGGATAGCATGTTCCATCCTGGGCATCTAGCTGCTGCACCAACAGTAAACTGGAGGGAGCCAAGAACAACAAAATGGGTAGTCAGAAAATTGGTAATCTGTTACCCATTGTTAAAATCTGCCACTATGCTAGAGGACTGGAGGGTAGCAAATGTAATGTCAATATTTTAAAAGGGCTCCAGAACCGATCCTGAAAACTAGACACGCAGTGAGCCTGATGTCAGGGCTGGGCAAACTGGTGGAAACTGTTGTTACAAAAAGAATTACTGGGCATACTGATAAACACAACGTAACGGGGAAGAGTCAACATGGATTTACCAAAAGGAAGTTGTGCCTCACTAATCAATTGGAATTTTTGAGGGTGTAAAAAAAGCATGTGGATACGGATAAGCCACTTGATATAGTGCATCTGGATTTTTGGAAAGCGTTTGATAAGGTCCCTCATAAGAGACTCTTGAGGAAACTAAATAGTCATGGGATAGGAGGCAGTGTCCGGTCATGGATTGGTAACTGGATAAAGGGTAGGAAACGAACAGTAGGACTAAATGGACAGTTTTCATAATGGAGGGAAGTAAATAGTGGAGTGCCCCAGGGATCTGTACTCGGACCAATGTTGTTTAATATATTTATTAATGTTCTAGAAAAGGGGGTGAAGAGGGAGGTGATCAAATTTTCAGATGACACAACGTTATTCATGGTAGTTAAAACCTGAGTGGACTATAAGAATTGCAGGAGGATACTGTGAGACTGGGTGACCTGGCAACTAAATGGCAGATGAAATTTAATGTTGATAAGATACACATAGGGAAAAATAATCCAAACTATATGTACACAATGCTGGGTTCTAAATTAGGAGTTACCACTCAGGAGAAGGATCTTGGAGTCATTGTGGACAATACATTGAAATCCTCAGCTCCGTGCGGCAGCGGTGAAAGCAGCAAATAATGTTCGGAATCATTTGTAAAGGGATACAGAATAAAACTGAAAATATCATAATGCCTCTATATAAATCAATAGTGCGACCACACCTTGAATATTGTGTGCAGTTCTGGTCACCCCATCTCAAAAAAGATATAGTAGAACTAGAAAGTACAGAGAAAAGCAACAAAAATGACAAAGGTGTATGGAACAGCTTCCATACAAAGAGAGGCTTGATAGGGCTCTTCAGCTGGGAGAAGAGACAACAGAGGGGATACGATAGAAGTTTATAAAATGAGCGGTGTGGAACGAGTATATTTACCCTCTAAAATAGTACTAGAACTAGGGGACACTAACTGGGAAGAGATTTAAAACAAATAAAAAAGTATTTTTTCACTTAACACACAATTAACTTGTGAAATTTGTTGCAAGATGTAGTCAAGACCACTAGTATAGCTGGGTTTAAGTAAGGAGGGTAGGTCCATTAACAGCTATTAGCCAAGCAGGTATGGGAGAGTGTAACCTCTTACTGTCAGGAGCTGGGAGTGAACAACAAGGAATGGATCGTCCCATTATGACTTGCTGGGTACTTCTCCCAAGTGACTGTGATTGCCCACTGTTGGGAGACTGATGGACCATTGGACTGACCCAGTATGGCTGTTCTTATATTCCAAGATCATTTGGGGATGAATTGGAGGAGCCTGTATTTATATAGCTGCAGTAGAGTACCAGAGAATGTGCTAGTGTGTGGCAGTGAGAAGAGATGAAACATTCCATAATATTGATTCAGCCACAGCCTGGCCAGGAGAGAGCACAGCTAAAGGAGGTCAGACTGCTTGCTTGGTAACACACAGGCGAGAGGCATGGCAGTAATGAGGAAGGTGACTTATAGAGCTGGCCAAGTGCACATAAATGGTTGTGCCCTGTACTGCACCAGCTTGTGTCCTGACATGCACATCCTGCTTGCCTGGCCAGCTCTCTAACTACTTTACATTACAGACACAGCATGAACCAGACAGTGCCTTCCATGCAAAGGCCCTGAAGCGCTTTACAAGCAAGCGGATTTAGCTTGCCCTCTGAGAGGCCAGGATCATTAACACTGTTTCTACAAAGGAGAAGTGACTTGCTCAAGACTAGAGAAGAAACCTGTGGCACATATAGGAATAAAACCAAGAAACCCTGCTCTTTCAGCTTCAAGACCATGCTGTCCCACTAAATAGTAACTGTGAAGCCAGTATTGAGCTAGTGCACCTGGTGAGGCTTGCAGGAAGACCTAGAACAGAGAAGATTAATGTGAACAGAGTTGTAAATAAGTAAAAGGCAACAGGAAGGTGACAAGTCAGAGGAATGTTCTGACTATGCTTGGAGCCATGTTTATGGGGAGAGGGGAATAGAGTCAATTTGCTAGAGCTTCCAGGACTGAATCCCAGGACTTCAAGACTAAGCAGCCTATTTGTTCCACCACCAGTAGTACCAGGTAATGCAGAGTTTATGGGATCATCCTGTCTGCTGTCCCATCTCATGTAACTGATCTTCCACTTTCCTAGGAGACTATTAAAGATCTCCCCATTGAGAGGTTTTTTGGTTGTGTTTGGGTTTGTTTCTAAAAACAGGTCAACTGAAATCTTTGTTAAATTTCATCCCCCTGCTTATACAATCATTTAATTGCCTGCTTTGCACTGGATTCCCAAATATTCCTACTGCAAATTGATTACATGTAAAATGAATATGCCTTGACCACAATCACCAGACCAAATCCAAACTAATTCTGCAGCCTCAGATCTGTGATCAGATTCACACATGAGATCTCAAGTACTGAGCCAGATCCACTCACAGTTGTTTATCATGCCCAGCACCAAATCTGACCCTAAAGGACCCTAGACTCCTCCAGTAAGTTATTGTGTGTCTCAAGAATCAATAGAAAGTGGCAGACTTAATAACACTCCACTTTAAAATTAGTGTGGAGGGGGGTTTGTTCTGAAAGCAGAGTGCTGCAGAGAAATTAAACTCACAGATTTGGCAGAGGTTCTTCCTCAGCAGATGCAGTTTTGATGGCTGATGATCAGGGTTCCTAGTTTTCCACTTCACACAGAAAACGAGAGAAAAACATGGGTTTTGCCTTTCACCAGAGAATCCCACGGCTTTTGCCCTTGAACATGCAGGCTGGCCTTTGTAGGCGGCAGGCTCTGCAGCTGTTCCAGCCAGGGCATGACACTTTCAAAGGCCGCTTCCCCACCACGATCAAATGCCTCTCACCTGATTTTAATTTTAATTGTGGCAAAACACAGCTTTTTCAGTTTTTAATCAGATAATTTGTTTGTTTTTTTAAATCAGAGAACTTGCAATTTTCAGTCATGGAAAACTAGGAACCCTGCTGATGATGCATTGACATCTCTCAAATTTCAACACTTGTTTCAGAGATAGCTACCCCCAGCTTTGGCAAAAGTCTAAAAGAAAGGGCTGGATTTGCTAGTTAGCTAGAAATATTGTCTGCCAATACCGAGGCCACCGGCCCTGAGCTTCTGATCATGTCACTAAGACACACAAAATCAGGTCCTGAGTACTGAGACCACTAGGGAGTTCAACATCAGTCATGAAAGACCTACCCTCCTACTCCCACTGAAGTCAAGAAGAGCAGGAGTAAGCCCCTTGTAGATAATAGTCAAAAGGTGCGGCAGTACAGACTAGTAAGAGAGCAAACCCTACCACCCACAGTCTATCTGCTTTATGCCAAAGCTTGTAGAAGTTCCCCAATTTAGGGAGAGTAATTTAATTTTAAATCAGTTACTGGGTTTTAAATTGAGGTTGGCTGGTAAATAGAGTATTTGCACAGCATGACCAACAGGAGGCTGGCGGGGCCTTGGAACAGCTTTATTGATTAGCCATGCAAAGTCCTAGCAAGAACAGATGAGAAACAGCCTGATTTTATAGCTCCTTAACTTGTTTGCAGAGGAAAAGCACATGCCAGAGTTTCCTTCTATGGGCCAGAAGCAAGTTACCGCCAGCCACAGTATTTCCTTTGTGTTGTCCCCTTCCAGTAAGACTCAAGGCAGATCTGCACGGCAGAATGAGCTTGAGTTACTGTAGCTCAAGCCACTCTCTCAAGCTCAATGGCCAGGCCGATAGCAATGCTAACTTGAGCCTAGTACTAGGGGGACTCCCCCTTGCCTTCATGCTAGCAATATTCAGTCACGGTACCTTACCAAGTTCTGGAGGCATCCACTGCTTTGCCATTTGAAGATATGGGCAGGGTCTCGTGTTCACTGTGTTCCCCCCATTGGCAGCAATGGGGAAAACGCATGGACTATCATCTGCAAGGGACTCAGCACAGAACAAATCTGATGACTTAAACCAAGAATGCTCACCTGGAGGCTCGTGAGCCACATCTGACCCATGGGAGGATTCCATCTGACCCACAGCCTTGAAATCCAATTTTATTAAATATCTATTTTTTTTAAAATATAGATTTCTAGACTGACATCGTACAGTAACAGCCCCAAGCTCTGCATGCTTAACTTGCACAATTTGTATCAATAAGTTTGAGTAGGGTTGGACCACCCCTGCGCTATAGAAGACAAGAGAAACAACATACACTGGCAGCACAGCGAGAGATTTCTCTATAACCCGGCCTGGGCTCTGAGAGCTTGAGGAAGGGGCCAATTTAGGCTGCTTTCCCATGAGACGGAATGCGCAGCCTTTGGCGCCACGGAAGCCTGCACGAGTTAAATGATGCGCAGCTCCCATCTGATGGGAAAGGTGGAAGTGCGAGTCTTTCACCAGCAAACGTGTGTCAGGCTGTGCCACTCAGTGGCCATGGACCCCACCCCAGCCTTGTTCATTTAAAAACACCCCCAGATGTTGATCCCTGGTTCACACAGATTATAGAGTAATGAAATCAGTTGGCTGATCAAGAGTGAACAGGATTGGCACGGAGCCTGAGGTTAGTCTCAACTCAACTGTTCCCCAGGTTTCTTCCATGTATGGAGTTTCAAATTAGTTCACTTAGATTAGTTTGTGTTTCATTTAAGGACATAGTAACAAACCAGTTTAAATTAATGTTCCCACATTAAGTTTCAGAATCACTATTCAGTGCATCTAAACATTACATCTCGGCAGCTCCACAAGCTACTAAGGAGTTTTGCTTTGTTCTGGTAAATTCTAACAAAATGGAGAAGGAGTGGAGAGCACTGGAGTTTCAAGAAGCAGACTAAAGAGGATTTCCCACTTCTCTTGCCAAGAAAACTGGAACACAGGAACACGGTAGAAGCTATTTATTCAGGGTGTCTGCACAAGAATTTACAACTGCTTCCCAAGGAGAGGATACCATTTATGCTTGCTGGAAAGGGAAGGGGGTTCTGTACCAGCAAACCTTTTACTCCTATAGTAAACAGCAACTCAAAGAGCAACAGCAGAGCTCTGCTCACACCTAGCTGTCTAAATACTTATAGATGGCCTTCAACACTGTAATATATCAGAGTCACTAAACTTTAGGTTTCATTTTAACTTTGAGTCATTAAATGCAGAAGGGGTGTTTAAGCTAGGCACTGATTAGCTGACACATGGGCTCAAGACAAACCATGCACAAAAACCTATTGCTTACTCCAATTACAGCCCAGAGAAGGAGAGTAGGAAGATTGACGCATGAGAGAAGACAAGAGCTGCTTTCACTCAAGCCTGAGATAGAACTTGTACTACTGAAATACTTAGGCCAGTTTTAATTAGCACCTTTCAATAGCTTGTTGCCATTCTGTAAATTTTGTGTAGGTCACAATTCAGATTAAGGGCCTCCTGTTTCAATTCAGCGTGATGTTTTTTAACCAACAGCCTATAGAAGAGTAGGAGCCTTTGATTATAGGAGCGCCCATACCCAAGACCTGCTGGCATACAAGTAACCCGGGGTGTCATTGGGCATTTTTACACACACCTTAAAGTTCCAGATTTTTCAATCTTCGGATTTACAAGTCCACAAGTAAGTTCCGGATGGATTTTTCACACATGCACTGCCCTGAGTCAGTCTAAAGTAGCTGTAGACGTGACAGGCTGCCATGGAAACCAAGTGACCACAGCTGCCTGGAGCAAAGCAGTTTACCAGGAGAATATTTTACACACAAAAGTTCTGGGAGAAGTTCTACGTAGAAGTTCAAAGAGTTGGATGTTTAAGATCTGGGTGAGTGATTTAGACACAAAGTTCAGGCTGTAACAGCAAACATCCAGGAGAAATGTGTGTGTGAAACACCCAATGACAGTTTGGTTATCTGCTTGTGCGGAGCCCTATGTCCCTAGCCTGGGGAAGGGGGCTGCAGGGGTGCTCGGTAAAGGAAAGGCGGTGGTGGCGATCTCCAAGGGCAGGGACACGGGGAGGATAGAGCCCCATGGGCGAGCCCAGACAGTACTTTTAACCCGCTTGGCCAGCTACCTCCCTACGGCCCCCTCCCCAGAGGCAAGGCAGACTCTGAGCTCCCCCCAACCCAGCGCCTAAGCCTTATGTCGCTTCCCCACAGAACTAGGAAGCCCAAGGGCAGAGCGCAGTCTCCACCGCTACGCAACACCCGCCCTGGGCAGCGTGGGGCCTTGGGCGCTAGACAGACAGACACCCACCCCTGAGGGCCAGGACCGCGCGCCTGCCCGGAGGCCAGCCAGGCACAGAGAGCGCGCGCGGAGCCGGCAGCAGGGCGGGCACCGGGGGCCTCACTCACCGCAGTCCAGAAACTTGAGCGGCTCAGCCAGCCCCGCAGCGCCCAGGGCTAGGATCACAGACACGGTGAGAGCCCACATCGCGATCGGGCCGCCCGGCACGGAAGAATCTCCGAGCAACAGCGAAATGGAGAAGAGGGAGCCGGAATCAGCAGCGTTGTCACATGAGAGCGAGCCTGGCCCGCCCCGCCAGTCAGCTGAGGGGAGGAGCAGCCCTGTCCAACCTAGGGGCCTGGCTGGCCTAGCCTGCCACACTGGAGAGCGCTCCCCTCCCCAGCACTTCGGCTAATCTGAGTGCAGGAAGCGAGTTCTCCATTCATCCCACCTGGGCTGCCAGCAG
The DNA here is from genome assembly GCA_003113815.1 of Sphenodon punctatus. NCBI lineage: Eukaryota > Metazoa > Chordata > Lepidosauria > Sphenodontia > Sphenodontidae > Sphenodon > Sphenodon punctatus. The sequence continues at coordinate 3,156,152 of QEPC01003965.1, forward strand.
CGCACCAAACCCAGTCTGGGTCACTACTGCCTCCACCTTGTCAGTATCCCTCTAACTCCCCTTGTTGTGTAGGCAAAACACAACCCAAAATAACAGTTGCCTTTTTAGCTGCTGCTTCACACTGCAGACTGTTAGGGCTGTCACCCAGCTACTAGCCACCTGATCATTTTATTTAAAAAAACCAGCTCCTTCTATAAAAGTCAGAGAACCAGAATACTCCCCTACACAGTGGGTGAAAACAGACATAACCAACACCACCTATGCATGTTGCAGGGCTCTATTGGTACAGCCCTGCAACATGCATAAGAACTGTTAAAACTGTTCAAGTGGCGTTAGCATTGTCTGTTTTCACCCAGTGTCTTACAGTCTTCCTGTTTTAGCCCCTTATCCCCACCCTTTTACTCCAACATCCCTTTGCTTCCTCTCTGCAGTTTGAATTGAATGTTCTTCAGGTCAAGACACCTGCTCGCTTGCGTGCATAGGAGGAGGAGGGGTGTGCCAAAGTTGCTTGCCAAGCCTTAGCTTGTGTATTGGAATGTCTTGATGTAAACTGTATTGAGCAATCCTAACTCTAAAGTAATGAAGGCTGTAGGTGGGGACATAATTTATGTTGGCTACACCATTAAATAAGGGGAGAAGAAATTTCAGCAGTATGAGATGAGAACAACCAAGAGGCTTCAAGAGAAGTCACTGGGGATGATCCAAGGGAGTAGCAGGCTGAAATTGAATGTCAGGAATGTCAGTAAGATGTCAATGCGTGCTGGTTGTAACCCTGTCTGGGTGTTTTTAAAGGAGCAAGGCTTGAGCAGCTCCCAGCATGGCTGCCTCATCCACGGAGGTGGCCACCCTGGCCCGCATGGATTTTTCAAGAGCGCTCTGTGCATGGCCATGAGTGGCCATTGCATGGGTCACAGGAGCATGCCTCCCCATGCACCAACTTCAAACAAACGGTTGGACATGTGGACAGGGGCATACATGGGCATATTGTTTAAAAACACCCTCTGTTGGAACACTGAAAACTGACCAGGACACAGGTGGACTGTTACCAGCCATAACATTACTCACTCTTTTGGACAGCAAACATGCAGCAGCAGGTTATGTCTGTTCACGACCCACCACGTGTTTGCTATCCAATTGTTCCTTGTTGGTTAACCAACAAATCTTGTGGACGTACAGCAAGCAGGTCCTTGCCCATAGCCACCACTGTTACATCTGGCAAGGTGTGGGGAGTGAGTGCTCCAGGGGCAGGGCTTACTTTGACCTGAGCCCTGAAGCAGAGTAAGCCAGTCCTCCAGAGCAGCACTGGGAGCAGAGGTGAGAGTGGGCCAAAGGATCATCAGGAATGGTGGCAGCAGCAGTACTCTGGTGCTGCTGCTGCTCCCAGAGGACTTGCTGCTACTGCTCCTGAGAAACTCTCTGCCATCACTCCTTCTCCAGGCTCAGCTCAAGGCAAGCCCTCCTCCTTCCTCCCCTATCAGGTAACCACTGAGACCACTTTCACCCCTTCCCCCATGCATATTTTGGCTGCGGGAGGAAATACACAAGTCAGAATATGACAAGGTTCGGCCAGTCTGAACCCCCCCCCCAATGCGGCTTTGCTGGCAAACACATGCAGAGATATCAGCTCTGTGTGTGTTTGCCGGCAAAACTGCGTGGGCGGGGGGGGGGGGGGGGGCTTTCAAACCCTGCACATATTCAGGCTTCCGCATTCCCTCCTACAGCCAAAATATGTGCTGGGGGGAGGTGTGAAAGTGGGTGTGCCAGCAGTTGTGTAACACTGATACGGTATGGCAACCAGCCATTAACATGTAAGAGGAAACATGTCCCATGTTTCCTGCTGTGCTCCTCCACTATCCTTTGTGGGAAAGGAGTGGAAGGAATAATATACCAACCCAAGGAACCTCCAACTCAAGCCTATGGGAAAGGCAGTTCAAAGCTGTGAGAGAGGGAGTGTCTTGGGACATTTTCAAACAAGCACATTAACCACCAGGTGTTTTTAAACGAGACACTTGCATGCCTGGCCCCCCCACCTTCCATGTGTTTGAAGTTGGTGTATGGGGAGGCACACTCCCACGTCCCACGCACCGACCACCCAGCTCTTGCACGGAGCACCTAAAAAAAATCCAGAGTGCCCTATGTGGGCCAGAGTGGCCAACTCCATAGACAGGGCAGCCATGCTGGGAGCCACCTGTGTGAAGCCCTCCCCATGCACATCTCGTGCGTGTGTGCTCTTCTGCGAGCCCATGCACCGAACACCTCCCTCCTGCTGCTCGTTTAAAAACATCCACCCAATATTCACTTGTTAACCATTGGTTACCAGTGGGGTTTCCATACAAGCCCAGTGGGTACTGGGTGGGTAAGGGCTTGTCTGAAAACACCCTAGGAGAGAAGCTTGGGTGGGATGCAAATGAAATGAGAGCAGTGGCGGTGTGAGCAAGGCTGGCTGTGCACCAAAGCAAACCAACAGGAAGAATTAGAACTGGGCAAGGAGAGAACCTGTGGGAAGTGCAGGGAGGGAGCAGTGACCTGCCCATCATGTGACTTTCCTGAGCTCCCAGCATTCTCCCCAAGCAATGCCACAGATAAGGAGGCTGGACCATGCTAGCAGGATTACCTGTAGCACCACTTTGATTCACATTTGCACAGCCTTCACTATCTGCTGCAATATGCCTAAGTGCTACGTGATGCGTATTACAATACAAGGTGGTGGAAGCACTTGCTGACCTACAGCAGCCTCAACATATGCATCAGCATTTTTCCTAACCCTCCCTAGACACATGCTTCACTCCAAGGATTCTGGGACCACGTGGGACAAGCTTTCTTTAAATAAACAAAACAAAAAACACCACACAGCTCAAAATATTGCCCTGAATCTAATCAAATAATAATAATAATAAATATAATATTTTAAAGTTGTTTGATTCCACCAGGCACCCAGCGTAGATTTGAAACAACTCTGAACCAATTCTGTGCCCTTGCAAACGTTTGGCTATGTTGGGGTCATGGCTAGTAGGTTAGAGATAAACTGCCTGTGGTCACATGCAGTTAGGCAAGTGCATGAGAATGAGAATGAGGCAGAGCTGATGCAGCCTCAGTGCTTCCCTTTTTTGAGTTATGTCTCTAATCTGTTCATGCAGCAGTAAAACCCCTGCTTTGTGCTGATAATCTCAGCTATCACCCTCTCAAGGATGCCTGTGAAGAACCAGGACCCTCCAAAGTGGTTAGCTTGTCTGTGAATGATCCCTCACTACAGCCAGCTCCTCCTAGGAGCAATTTAAATGCTTAAGAAAACATCAGTTTGTTTTATGTTAGGCTGAAACAGAGGAGCGTTCCACCCCACGTAGAGTCCCAAATCCCCTTAGATCTTACTATAACCCTGGCCAAAGGAAGGAAAATGGGGTGACTTGTTTCAATGCAACCAAATATCTGTAGTTTTTTTGGGTTTTTTAAATCTGCCCAAGTAGCCCATCTGGCTCAGTCACTTGCAACTCTTTCCTCGGGGCTCTCAGGAAAACAAAACAAAACTTTCCTCCACCTTGAACTCTCATCCTCTGATGGCAAAATATGTAGAAGCTTTAAGCAGAACCTCAAACCAACACAGCTACAGAGGTGGCTAATGTTGCTCACACAGATGAGCATTCTATGGGATAGACAAATAGGTAAAAAAACCTTTTACTGTATGATCCTCTGAGATTGCACATACTTACACAACAAGCAGGGTTAGCACAAGTCCCATAGAGGTGGATGGAACTTGTATCCGCACTAACTAGCACACATTAGCCTGCTAATGGATCAGACTGTGCCCACCCTTTCTGCGAGTGCCAGTACCCATACAACAGTCCTACAAAGGGCCCTCCCCTATCCTCCGCATCCCTATCTGCATCAGCAGGAGGCAGAGATCAAGCAAAACTGGATCTGGATACCAAGGGAACGACCTCTCCCTGGAACTTCCCATTTGTTCTCTGCCTCCAACGCAGCAGGATCAGTGGAGATCATCTTGCCACCTCTCAGGGCGGCAAATCCGAATACTTTCCCCCTGCAGACATCAGTAAGTTACTTACAATAGCAGGGAGCTCACTAGTGCTCCCTGGTCCGAGCGCTTGTGAGGCTTGGTCCCCATGTCTCTGGAGGCCAATCCGGACTGACTGGTGCCTGGGGCTCAATGGGACCAGGGTCACTAGGCAGGTAGAAGCGGTGCGCTCCACCAGTGTTTTAGGTTCAGGTGGAGTTTTCCCCACCCTGGGGGCAGGGGGCTCTTTCATCCATGGAAGCTGTGCCCAGTGCTTAATTTATAAAAAATGAATTGCCAGAGCCCAAACCTGCCTCACAAGTCGCTCCCTACCCCAGAACTTGACAGAAAAGGGAAATGAACCCTGGTCTCCAGCTAGTAATCTAACCACTAGACTAACCTGCCTCTCTACAGCTGAATATAAAACAGGAGTTCTTGTAACAGAATCTATATGATGGCCAGCACAAGGGATGGGGCACACAACTCATTCATAAAAGCCAAATAAACCATGCAGGGCTCTCATTTCTAAGCCTGAAATGGCCAATATCAGCCTTTCACAGTTCTGCACTCTCCTAGTGGGAATATTTCCCAGGGCTCAGGCCCCTCTCCCCCCCTTTAATTTAATAAGTCCCTCTAATTAAGCCCTGGCTGTGCACCATATTCTGGACCTGGGGACGTGTGGCCACTGTGGCTCTCCCACACTCGCCCCCCCACCCCATTTTTGGAGTCACCACCTCTCCAGGGGCAGCCTACCGAGTGGTGCCTCTGTGAGGGATCTGAAGCCAGGGGGGACATGTGGCTGGCCCACTGCTCACCCATGTCTCCCCCCCACCTTCCGCCCATGCTGCATCATGGGCGGGAGGGATCCTGGCTGGCGCGGGATTACTAAAATGCCCACTGGCGAGTAAACAGCCATCCCAGCATGCTGTTTCTCTGACAGCTGGAGATTATCCTCGCCTCCACAGTTCCCCTATAAGAGGCACAGTCCCAGGACCAAGGGAAGGCTGGCTCACCTCCCTAACCCCATGTGGACTTACGGGGGTGGCCATCTTGGGGGAGGGAGTAAGGGGTGGAGTGGCGAGCATGCTGCCGGCCCCACCTGGCGCATACACACACACCCAAATGGATTTGGGGCTTTTTCAGACAAGGGCATTACCAACTATGTGTATGTATCAATCCTCCTTTAAGAGGGGTAGGACTGAGAGTCTCTTGACTTGGTGTCACGGTTTTGGGGTCCACTACCCGAGTTTCCTGGGTTGGTTGCCTCAATTTCCCTCACTTGCAGGCTACCCGAACCAGTTCTCTCTCTGGCTGATCCGGAAAGCACTTCTTAATAGATAAGAAGAAAGTTTATTGATTACATATGCAAAGATAGTTTGACACAAAGTGGCTAATAAAGTAAACAAAATAACGCATTACTATTCTGTACTGCGTGCATCCCTAGTTAAAGTCTTATCCTATAAAAGTCCATTCACTTGAGTTCCTTCTCAGCCCGATGTTGGAAGGGCTGGGCATCAATCTTAAATTGGTTAGAATCGAAGTCCTTCTCTCAATGCATCTCTTCCAGCAGACTAGCTGGCAGGCAAGCTGATGCCTCCAAGACTCAGCTCAGTCTGAGGTTGAATTGAATTCCAACTCCAACTGTCTCTTGATGGCAAAGATCTTAGCTTAAATACCTTTGCTATCCCTTTGGGTGATTTTCCCGCCCTGGAGAAACCTTGTTTACCAGTAGGTTCGCAGAAAGGCAAACAGGAAGCTTAATTTGCAACTCCATGGGGTATGTCTGGTTTCGGTAGCGAATCCACATTGGCATATCTTTTGTCTCTCTCTATTGCATGAAGTGAGTTTCCCTCTCAGCTTCCACATTACATCAATTATTTATTTATTTATTTATTATAAACATTTATTAGCCGCCTCCTCATGCCCATGGCATCTTGGGGCAGCTTACAACATAAAATACACAATTGAAAATCAAGTTAAAAACACAACCCCATACATTTAAAATATCATTAAAAACTTTAAAATACCCCCCCAACTACCCCACCCTCTCCTCCGAAGGCCTGGGCGAACAGCCAGGTCTTACAGGCACGACGAAATGCCAACAAACCTAATTACACGAAGTGAGTTTGCAGTTCTTAACATTACATACATGTTTAACCTTTAGCTTTACATATCTGTTAGACCTATAGTCCAGTATCTCTCTGTGACACCTGGTCACCAGGAGTTGGCCACTACCCCAATGACAAGCCAACTGGAATTCAAACTAGAGGGCATCCTTCCAGGGGTGGAGGGACCCAGGCAAAAACCTCCCATGCCTGAAAATGACCGCCCCTGATGCCTGACCACCCAGTCTAACCCTGGGAAAACCTCACAGCAGAAAGTGTGGCCAGGTCTCATGGACCACCAGTCCCAGATAATGGGATGCATAGCAAACACTCTGTCGGACCTTCACAGAAGGATGCAGCTATTGTATCAGAGTAATTTTGCAGAAAACTCTTGTCAAAGAGTTGGCCCTGTAACTCAGGTAGCAGAGTTGCTCATCTACCTTCCCAGAGGTTACCAGTTCAAGTGTCCTCTCTGATAAACAAGAGTTTCCAGTGTCTGGCAAAAGCTTGAGTTTTCCCCCAGCATCATGATGGAACCTGTCCCTGCCTATGATCAGGGAGGGTACCCACAACCTGATGGAACCCCATGGGATGGTGGTCAGAGTCACGAATTACCGGCAGGGCATCCCGAGGGATACGACTTTGAACCCAACCCCTACAAAGGGATTTCAAGAAGGAGTCAGACTGGGAAGGGCAAAGGACCAGAGAAACGAAAGATCACCGCTAGCCAAGCAATGCAGGGAGCAGCCGATCAGGACTTGGATTCCTATGCAGTTGTCTCAGATAGGGGCAATTCTCCCTCAAAGAGGCCCCACAGGGGACTGCTGGGGAGCTCTTCGGAGTACGGGGACTCCACCTAAGAGGAAGGCGAGGCTCCCAAATCTAATTCTCATTCCAACGAGGAGGCTCACCAGAGGCATCCCTTACCCAAGGATCACTTTGAGAGGGCCCGTCACAGGATCATGGGCATTATGAAACTCCATGGAACAAGTGGATCAACAGCCTTTGAAGGATGAGGAGTTCCCTTGCAAGTATTCTGTGCAAGAGGACAAGGAGAGTAAGGCCTTCCCTCTTCCCACAGCCTACAAGGACGTTTTCAGAAAGGAATGGGCCAATCCAGCCCGAAGCTGGTGTAACCCCTGATTCCTACAGAAGCTATACGTTCTCACAGCTGAAAAGGAGCAGATTGAAGCTGGGAAATGGTCCAGCCATTGTGGCAGGCGGCTTGGCATTTCATGAAAGAGATATCTAATTTAATTTTGCCATTTTGCCCTTGTATTGCTCTTCTGGGAATTTTTCCTAAAACACAGTGGATCAAAGAAAGAAAAATTGCCTGCAATATGATCGGAATGACAGCTCTTCAGGTGATAGGTAAGAACTGGAAGACTCAGAGAATTCTTTCTGAAAATGCCTTATTGCAGACGGTGGCACATGATCAGTAACTTGGGTCCCTGGGTGGCCCCTGTGGTTGTCCAGGGGCGCCCTCCTGAAAGTCCCGCATTATCAATAGGTCCGGACGGACAGGAGGGCGTTCTCAGTGGCCGCGTTGTCGCTTTGGAATTCCCTCCTGGTGGAGGTTTGCCTCAGCCCGGACCTTCTTACCTTCCAACAGAATTGTAAGACCTGGCTCTTCCACCAGGGTTTTTTGTTTGGTTGTGGGGGGGGGGGGGGGGGGGGGGGGGGGGAGGGATGGGTTAGATGGGTTGGGGTTTTTATTTTTATATGTAAGCCAGAGTTCTAGTAAGTTTTTATTGTATTTTATATGATTGTTGTTTTATATTTGTAAGCCCTGAGTCTCTTCGATGAGAGGGGCGGGGTAAAAATGGAAACTAAACTAAGTATGCAACGTATCGCTGTTGAATGTCATGACTCTCTGGAGGAGTTTTATACCATTTGGACTCCTTGTTAGCTGTTGCTCTCTCAGAGCATTACTCACTTGTCATTAACAGAGAAGATTTTATTACATGATTTGTAAGCAATATGTTGTGCTTCAACTACATGCATAATCTATATCAGATCTGAAACTTAGCCTATGCTTGTATTGGGTGGTTTGGGTTTTTGTTTGTTGAAAACTTGTTAAGAGTCTTTATTTGTAAATGTTATCTTTCTATTTTTCTTATATTTAATAAAGGAGTAAAAAGAAAAAAAAGAAAAGGAGCGGCTGTCTGCCAAATGCAGTGCGGCAGCCACCTCCCTCACTAAAGACTCTTATCTTCCAGGCAGAGAGGACCCTATGGATCAAACAGACAGGGAGGGTTAAGGTGGCCCTGAGAAAGGGGTTTGTGAGCCTGGGTCTAGGCCTTGAGGCTGCTACAACAGCTACGTATGCGAGCAGAGCAGTCTTAGCCTGAGGTCTTGGAGCTACCGAAGAAGGACAGAGCAGCAATTATGAAATCGCTGTTCCTTAGCTCTTCCTTCTCTGCAGATGCCTCCCCAGACATCATTGTGCAGGTCATGGCACCCATCGTGGCAGCGAGGAGAAAGTCAAGGCTACGCTCCCGGAAAGGGGATCAGCACCCCAAATCGTTGCTGGCAGCAACCTCAGTTAAGTGTCACAGGCTGTTTAGGGAGGCGCTAGACAAGTTCTTGGAGGACACGGTAAAGAAGAGAAAGTCCCTAGCGACCCATACACAGATGAAGCCCTTTTGTGGCCAGAGACCCAAAGTGCAGCTACAGCGCCTGAAAGCAGTACCCCTTCTCCCAGATAAGGGATATGCAGGGAACCAAACCCTGCTGACAAAGAGTGATCCGCTCTGGTACACACAGGTATGGAAAGCAACAGCCTCCAACAGTTGGAGGTTTGGAAACTGTGGAGAAAAGGTTACTCTACAGAGTTCAGATTGCAACTACAATCTATTTCAAATTCTCAACACCTTCAAAAGACCCCCCCCCCCAAACAGACAAACCTTTGCAAGCCACCATTCATCAACTCCACACAGCGCAAGCAATAGAGCCAGTTCCTGTGGAGCAACAGGGGAGAGGAGCATACTTAGTACAGAAGAAGAATGGGGATCCCAAGCGATCCACAACCTACAGCACCTCAACTGTGCAGTCAGGCAACACCGTTTCTGGATGGAAACTATGAGATCCATAATGACCACCCTGGCCCGGGGGGTGGGCGGGGACTATCTGTGGGCTTAAAGGACGTCTGTGGGCTTAAAGAATGCACACATCTATATCCAGATATGCCGATCGCACAGAAGGTACTTGAGATTCTGTGTGGGGGCACATTGGCAGTACAGAGCCTTCCCTTTTGGTTTATCATCAGCTCCTCACATGCTTACAAAGGTATTGGTGACCCTGACTGCGAAGCTGAGATGCCAGGGCATACATGTCTACAGTTACTTACATGACATCCTGATATGTGTACCCTCCCAGAGCCTGGAACAGGTCTCCTGCACCTGACCGTAGACCTGCTACGGAAGCATGGGTTCTTGATAAATTGGGACAAAAGTATTTTACAACCATCCCAAAGAATCACCCACCTAGGGGTGGTTCTGGACACAGGGGCCAGATGTATGTCCCTGACCCTGGATAGGTTGTTAAGGCTCCAGGGACCAGGTCCCTAGCAGCCCTTTGGGATCTATGGTGTCCTGCATAGGATTAGTAGTCTGGGTGCATGTCCACCTGCACCTGTTACTCCTTTTTTCTATGCCCCTTGCAGGGCTGGATTGCCTGGAAGCGCAACAGATAATTGTACTTGCCCCAAGGGGTTTGTTCCTCCCAGTGCTGCTAGGAGGAAGAACACAGGTACCACCAGGGTGTCCCCTTGATCGATCCTGTCAAATTGGAAGCGGCACTTAGCCTAAGGGAAACGGGGTGCCTGGTTCACCTCGACATGTTCACAAAGCTGTAGAACATACACTTTTCAGCATCAGCTGAAGTGGCCTTTGGAAACCGGGTTCTTCAGGCTGGTATCCAGTAGTGACCCAGGCCATCTACTCCCCACAACCCCACCCTATGGAGGGGTACTGCTTTGTTACATCGCTTTTTAGGACTACTGTGTGAATATCGACACTCACAGAAAGAAGAGTTGGTTTTCACTTACCTGTGAATTCTCCTTCTAAGTGTCTACCCACACAGCAGTCCATTTTGTCCCTGAGAAGGATCCTCGCTGGGGTCCAGATTGCGGGAAAGGATCAGGAGACGTGGAGCTCTGGTTTGTTATACTGACACGCCTTGATCAGGGCCCATATGCATAGACTGTCGGTGTATAATTTAATTTGTTTTTTCTGAAATGGAGTGTTGGTGATGGATCACTCTTTTCGTTTGGTCTTAATTTTGGGTTGCATTACACTTCTGCTCTGGAAGCTACGCATACTGGAAGTTCCAAGGTGTCATCCCCTTGGTATCCGGATTCAGTTTTGCTTGATCGCTGCCTCCTGCTGGCGCAGATGGGGAACAACCTTTTGTAGGACTGCTGTGTGGGTTAGACACTCAGAAGGAGGATTCACTGGTGAGTAAAGACTAGGGGTGGGAATTCCGGATCTTCTGGTATCCGATACTGCCCGGTATTTGGTGTACTGGCAGTATCGGATTAAACCCGGTAATCCGGCCCGTTTACCGGATTCCCCCGTACCGGATTTTTTACATTGCGGCCATTCAAATGAATGGCCGCAATGTAAAAAAAACCACCAACACCCCCACCACCACCACTTTACTTTCCCTCCCCAGCGCAGGCTGCCCAGCCTGGCTTTTTTTTAAAAAAAATTTCCCCCGAAGTTCCTGCTAGTGCAGGCTCTGGGCCGCCGGTGGCGGCGACCCGGAGCCCGCACCAGCAGGTACTAGGGTGATCCCTGGGGTGGGGGNTGCTCAGGAGACTGGTGTGCTCAGATGGCCAAGCTAAGAGAAGAGAAAGGTGGAGGCTGAAAGCCAGCCGGGCTGTGCGCCCTAAGAGTCTTTGTGGTGGCAGCTGTATGAGTGAGTATTCAGGGCTGCTCTTAGCAGGTGAGGATAATGCAGGGCTTTAAATGAAAGTAGCCACAGGCACCCTCACTGTTCCAAGCAATACTCACCCCACAATGCACAAGGAAGCAGACAGACAAGCAGCCTGTGGAAACCCTCTGGCCCAATTTTCAAGGATGAACATGCTCCTTTGTTTGCACAGTGCAAGGTCCCATTGTCTTGCTTTTATCATGTAGGTGATAAGCAGCTTGCTCTTATACACATCTAGATGTGTATAAGAGACAGGGTGTGGGCTCCGGGTCGCCAGTGGCAGCCCGGAGCCCGCACTAGTAGGGACTTAGAGTTAAAAAAAAAAGTTTTTTAATCCAGGCTGGCCAGGGTGGGTGGGGGGTGCCCCCTCTTCCACCCGCACAGTCTGGGAGGGGGGGTTGGGTTATTTCCATTGATTTCAATGGGGACAGTTCCCCATTGAAATCAATGGAACAAATCTGGTACCGGTAAACCGGTACACAAACCCAGCAATCCGGTTTTTAAAAATCCGGTAACCGGTAAATCCGGTAGCCAGTATTTGACCCGATATCCACCCCTAGTAAAGACCAGTTCTTCTTTCAACATGATCCTCTGGCAGATATCAAGAGTGCTAGCAGCCAGTGTCCAGGCAAGTCCCATTCACTCTAGTGGTACTCATGCCTGTTGACTGCTAGCATGCATGTTACCTTCTGGAAGATTTATCTCCTCCAAAGGTATTCAGTTGAACAGGGTCAAAATACACCACCTATCTGCTGAAGTGCTCCTCATCCCAGGACAGAGCCTAACCCTTTCATGCCTCAACAACATTCACTCTTGATAAGGCACAGGCTAGCATGACTCAATGTATAAATCTCTTTCAGATTTAAGTTTAGTTGTGAATACGCAGTTCTTACATCTCATTTCTCTGAGGCTTGGCTTAGACTAAGGAAGTCTCAGTTTTCCCCTTAGAACAGGATGGTGTAGCCAGGAGTTCACCATCCTTCATTCTGTCTCCCACTTGGAACTTTTTACTGTCACACACAACCTAGCTCCCTTCTTCTGTTGTTCTGTTTCATGTCCTGTATTGCCTTGTCAACTTCCTTCTGTGGGGTAGTACACTTCCCCTTCCTGATCATCTGTTCCCTCAATGAGGTTACAAGGAACACAAGCAGCTTAACTCAGCCCTGGCTCGGTTCTCTGAGGGTGGTTCCACATTTTCTCCACCCCATACTTAGGAGTTGGAGAAAGTGAGGGTGCTGCCAGTTGGGTGGGAGGAACATATGTTTTTCCCTGGCCTGACAGAGAGCTTTGGTTATCGGCAGCAGTCCCTGCCAAGAAGGTACTGACTTGGACTATAGGAGGCACTGATCTGCATGGATGCTTGGCTGGTAGCAGCCCCTTTCTCTGTCCTCTGCAGCAGTCCTGGTAACTATCCCCTTCCCGCATGAAAGACTGGTTCCAGGCATTGTATCAGGTACATGTGGACCAAAATTCAGGAGAACTGCTCCATTTTTTCTATAGCAGCTGCCCTAGATTTGGTACACAGCCAGTTCCGTGTTTGTGTGTTGAACAATTTTTGGTACTTGAGTGGTTAGTGTAACAGGTGAAACCACCTCTAGGCTGAGCTTTAGCCCTTCTTGGGCTGGTGGTGACAGATTGTGAGGGAGGTGCCTGCCCTCCACCCTAAGGAGGTGTTGTACTGTGAGGCTGGCCCACTAACAGCAGCCCTCGCTAGCCTGGCAGCTCTCCCTCTTTTCCAAGGTAACACAAATGCTGGTTCACTTGCAGTGTAGGCTGTGAGCCCCAGATTTGCCTCCCTACACACGTGTACACATTGTCTAAGAGAAAGCTTTATCTAAAAGGATAGTTTAGGCATATGGTTCGAAGTTGAGCTACAGAAATAAGCAATATGAAAATAAACCAAGAAAACATAAGCAACGCTAGCTCACTGGTGTTCCCTGACTCAGTCCTTACTCGTTCCAGGTGCCAAGGAACAGAGGTCACATCTGAGTTTCCCCAGATGGGCAGGATCCCTTGTTGCCAGAGTCCGTGGCCAGGTTTCTTACATTTATTTATTTATTTAAAATTTATATTCCACCGCTCCTGCCCACAGGGCAGGCGGGGCGGCGAACAACAATCAATAAAACAATTAAAAAAATAAAATTTTAAATTTAAAATACAATATGCGGGGAACCCCCCACCCCTTGCCAAAAGCCAGACGGAACAGCCAGGTCTTACATACGTGCTGAAATAGAAGGAGAGTGGGAGCCAACTGAGCCTCCTCTGGGAGCGAATTCCACAGCACAGGGGCAGCCACCGAAAAAGATCTAACATCGGTGGCCACCCGCCTTGCCCAGGGAACCGCCAAAAAGGCTCCCACGGATGATCTCACGGGCACATGGGGAGTGAGGCGGTCCTGCAGATAAGCAGGGCCCAGGCCGTGAAGGGCTGTAAAGGTTAAAACCAGCACCTTGAACCTGGCCCGGTGTTTTATAGGCAGCCAGTGCAGAGCCTGGAGCACTGGTGTCATGTGCTCCCTGCGACCCACCCCCGTAAGGAGATGGGCCATGGCATTCTGCACCAGCTGCAGCCTCCGGACCAGCTTCTCGGGCAGCCCCACGTAGAGCACGTTGCAGTAATCCAGCCTCGAGGTGATGAAGGCATGGATGACAGTGGCGAGGTCGGAGTCTGAGAGATATGTCCGAAGCCGCCGGACAAGATGTAACTGTTGAAACGCACTCCCCACCATGGCCACAACCTGAGATTCTAGGCTGAGCTGCGAATTGAGGAGCACACCCAGACTCCGCACTTGAGAGACCATGGGAGGGCGAACCCCCCCAACAAGAGGAGATTCAACCACCCCCAGGTCCCCCAAGCCCTCACCCACCAACATTGCCTCCGTCTTGTCAGGATTCAATTGTAGATGGCTCGACCTCATCCAAGCCCCCACAGCTGACAGGCACTGGAAAAGTAAGGAGACCATGGCCTGGGTCGATGGAAAAGGAGAGGTAGAGCTGAGTGTCATCAGCATAATGATGACATTGCATGCCCTGAAACCCCCTCACGATCTCCCCTAACGGCTGCATAGAGATGTTAAACAAGAGGGGGGACAGAATGGCACACATGTGAGGTGGATGATGGATGCAGCCTCTATGAAGTTCTCTCATGTGCTTGCTCAGAGTCCTCTTAAATGCCCCTGGTCACATTCCTTGTATTCCTGGTGGGGCGAACCTCCCTGGGCTGCTCTGCTGCCTCAGGGATTGCCGCCTTTGTCAATGGCGTGCGCAGGTGTCGAAGATGTCCCACTTCCCTGGATAACTGCCCAGTAGGGCAGGGTTGACTGGCCACTCTGCACCCATTTCCAAATAACACATCTGCTTAAATAAACCAAGCTGCATCACCCTGGTGACTCCCAGGTCAAAATGGCATGACATCATCTTTTATACAGTCAGCACATAACATGATATCAAGGTGCATGAAACAGCAAGAGTTACATAGATAGGGTAAAGAACACACAATATCCAGCAATCACCAATTCCTTCACACAGACTCAACCAGCCATGAGGAGGAGAAGGGAATGTTCACATTTTGAGAGTTTCTGCTTCTTCCCCTTCCCCCAAAAAACAAATTAAACATACAGAGTCTTACTGTTACTTAACTCACACTGTGACATCAACAGTAACAACTCCTCTGCCAGCTAATTTACAAGAGTGCTTTGAGTATATTGGTGGAATGGTTCAGAATTGAACTGTCACTGATATTCAGCTATGTGGGACCAAGGCGCCAGCGTGGTGCAGTGGATAGAGAGTTGGAGTCTGAACTGGAAGTCCTGAGTTTAGCTGCTGACCTCACTGGTTGGCCTCAGACTAGTCACATGCCCCAAGAGATCTTAACTGTCCCCAAAATTAAAAAAAATAATCAATTTTTACTAAGAATGCCGCGAGGGATACCAACAGAGGCCATTAGATTTGAGACTGGCCAATCTAGCTGGGAATCGTTGCGAGAGCCGAAGCCCTGAACCTATGGTTACAAGCGAAGCATACCTCCAACCCTTTATTGGGTTTGATTGAGAGAGATTCTTTTGTGAATCCCTGGATGAAGCAAATGGAATTATACCTTGCCCAGATGGGGTTTTCAAGGGATTATATATCAACTAGGAGACGGGCCCAACTAAAGCCCGAGCTAATCCAAAGATTCAGGGACCTTGAAAGGCAGCAGTCAGTTTCCCGATTAACGGAGACCCCTTTTTTAAGGGACTATCTGTGTATAGTCCTTGCGCAGGGAGCCATGGCAACCTATCTAATCATGCTACAGACTTTTAGACCCAGATATTTACTTTATGTGCTAGGCTGAATTCCTTGCCTTCTAGGGTTCAAGAAGGTCAAATATCTAAATTGGATTACTCATCTCGCCTATGTCCTTTTGACCACCAGACTGTAGCATCAGTCGAGCACATTTTGATCAATTGCCATCTTTACAACAAACCGCGAGCTCAATATTTAACTCCTTTTTTGGATCGCTACCCGGGGAGGTCTGGCCACACCTTAACCAGAATTATGTTGGAAGATACTGATTTGAATCTCACCTGTGCTGTAGCGGGGTTCCTGCAAGCCGCTTTTACTATCAGGGGGGAATTTTTGACCTTCCATTATACGGAAGTGGATCGTGGTACTTAATCATATTTGTTTGTACTTAATGTATTGGGATTTTTACTTATGAGTAACTAACTGTATTGATTGATTTATTTTATTTACTCCATAAATGCCCAATTGTGAGCATAACTGCTGATAGGTGTTTCGTAAAGCAACATCGACGATGGTAGTTTTCATCCTATTGGCTAACTAGCGATTACTAGTTGTAATAACTGCTGATCCTGAATATGGTGGTTGTTGTTTATAGACACCTGGTCTCAATTTCGAATTCATCAGATTTTGGATTATTTATTCTGGCAGTTAAGACCATCGAGATTGCTTGGTGGTTCTTTGGATGAATTTAGACTAAGTTTAGATAAAGGGAAAATTTTGTTTTCTTAAATAACTATTGTTCAAATCCAGATTTAAATTTGAAATTTGAAACTTAAATTTGAGTTTAAATTATAAATGCCATGATTTGCAAATTGAGACTGTTTTAAGGTTATCAAGTTTCTTTTGCGAAGATTTGATTTGACCCGATCCGAATGTACTATTATATTGACTGTAGAAATGTTTCTCAGTGATGGCCTTTGGCTAAGTTAACAATAAAGTATTTGATTTGATTTGACTTGACTAGTCACATTCTCCAGCCTGCCAAGAAGTCATGACCAAACATTTGGCTACCTTATGTCAGTGAAACCTCTTCCCCTATTGACGTTAGGGGAAGTTGGACTTGTGTATAACCCAGAGGAACATAAAGGGTTGCACATACTTTGCATTCTGTACCTTGCGTATTATGTAGTTACCTGGTCAACAACAATTCAACTGATGTTGCACAGTAAAATAGCTGAACCCAGGCCGGGCACCACCTTTTCCTATGGGCATGATACTCTCAGTGGATGGTGCTAGTGCCTAGCACAGGCACA
The DNA here is from genome assembly GCA_003113815.1 of Sphenodon punctatus. NCBI lineage: Eukaryota > Metazoa > Chordata > Lepidosauria > Sphenodontia > Sphenodontidae > Sphenodon > Sphenodon punctatus. The sequence goes on from QEPC01003965.1 coordinate 3,172,737, forward strand.
AGTGAATGAGGTACATGCTAAATGCTGGCAATACCTACACAATGGCACTATTGTCTTGGAGAATTATGCTGTTAGTCTTAGTGCAGCATGCTGAGCATCTGTTCCTCCATGAACTCAGTAGGTGCTGGGGAGCAGATAGGCGAGGGGAAGCAGACCTGCCCATGATTATGCCTAGCTGGCCTTAGGGTTTCATTTGTTGGTGAGAGGAAGGCCCCGATATCCACATCACCAACTGACCATGATCATTGCGCCAGCAGCACCAGGGGCTGTCCATGCTCAGGAGACTGGTGTGCTCAGATGGCCAAGCTAAGAGAAGAGAAAGGTGGAGGCTGAAAGCCAGCCGGGCTGTGCGCCCTAAGAGTCTTTGTGGTGGCAGCTGTATGAGTGAGTATTCAGGGCTGCTCTTAGCAGGTGAGGATAATGCAGGGCTTTAAATGAAAGTAGCCACAGGCACCCTCACTGTTCCAAGCAATACTCACCCCACAATGCACAAGGAAGCAGACAGACAAGCAGCCTGTGGAAACCCTCTGGCCCAATTTTCAAGGATGAACATGCTCCTTTGTTTGCACAGTGCAAGGTCCCATTGTCTTGCTTTTATCATGGAGGTGATAAGCAGCTTGCTTGGGGGTCACTGTAGAGAGGCCTCCCTGTGTCCTTGTCAAATCAGCAAGAAGAACTTATCAGCAAAATCAAAGGCTTACCCCAAATGTGATTATTCAGCACATCTCTCTCCCTGCCACAGGGAGAGCCTAATGCTTAAACTGGATAGTGGGGGGAAGGTAGGGAGAGGGTCAGTTTCAAGTAGAGGAAGTGTTGTGAGGGAGGGGGGGGGGGGGGGGAGACTTGCTCCTTTAGTTTTGGGGTTGCTCAGTGGTGTGTTAGTGGAGCTCAATTTGGAGGGGGCAATGAACAGGGGTTTAGAAGGAGCCCTGTTCACAATAGGGGTACTGGGTTTGGAGGGGAGGCTGCTCAGTGTAGAGAGCTTGGCGCCAGTAGAGCCTGGCTTGGTAGGGGGGAATCTCAGCTCAATGTGTTATGTTGGGTATGGGGGATTGGATCTTGGCTCAGTGTAGAAGTGCAGGATATAGGGAATTTCATCTTAGTGTGGGAGCAGGAGGGAAATCTCAGCTTAGTAGAGATGCTGGGCAAGGGGATATTGGCTCAGTGCTGGGCACTGGGGATCTTGGGTCGGTGTAAGATGCTGGGGATGGGGTTCCTGGTACAGTCAGGTTGCTGAGTCTAGGGATCTTGGCTCAGTGGGTGATGTATGGGATCTTGACTGGGCGTGGGAGTTGGGAATGGGTGAATCTCAGCTCAGTGGTTGGCATTTCCTCCAATTCTTTCCTCTCCCCTCTTCCTTAGAGTCTCACCGCCTCCAGCCATGTTCTACAGATTCCTGTATTTTCCAACAGGGGCGGCTGGTGGGTTTTGATGTTGGAGGGGCACTGGGGCAGTAAGGCCGGGCCTAGGGGCGGAGCCAGGGGGACAGTAGGTGGAGCCAGGGGGATGGTAGGCCAGTGGCACGGCATAACCCAGCAGCAAGGAGTTCCAAGGGTTAACATCAGATGGAAGAAAACACAGTCTACATGCACATCAAGCTTAAAATAAATAATTTATAAACCCAAAACACAGGGACCCATC
>QEPC01003965.1:3180414-3192761 GCA_003113815.1 Sphenodon punctatus
ATTGGTTTCAATGGGGACACAGCGCCCCATTGAAACCAATGAATTAAATCCGGTACCGGTATACCGGATTTAATCCGGGAATCCGGTTTTCCTAGAACCGGTAACCGGTAAATCCGGTAGCCGGTAATGGCCCCGGGGTCCCACCGCTACTAAACAGTCTAGGCCCTGCCTACCTGTGGGACCGCCTCACCCCCCGGGTGCTGGATTGACCCCTGCGGTAATCCGGGGGAGCCTTGCTTGAGGTCCCCTGAGTCTTCCGGGGGGCCACGCAGGAGAGAGCATTCTCGGTGGCCGTGCCACAGCTGTGGAACTCCCTTCCAGTGGGGGTGTGGCTGGCCCCAGATTGCCTCTCTTTTTTTGGGAAAAGTTGTAAGACCTGGCTGTTCCGCCATCCGTTTGGTGGGGGAGAAGGGGGGGTGTAAATGGAGGCTTTTAGCAGTTTTTAAAATCTTTTATATTGGCTTTTATTTGTGTTTTTATATTGTAAGCTGCCCTGGGCTGCCTGATGGCAGGAGGGGCAGAGTATTAAATTGAAAAATAAATAAATAAATAGGGAGAGACAAAGATACGCTCATGAAGGTGTGAGGTTGCAAGTACGCATGCTTTGCTTAGTTACAAAGGGGAAGGTGATATTGGGAAAAACAGGAAGGGGACTAGGGATGAGGAGCTGGGGAAGGCCTGATAGAAGAGGTAGATTTTCAGGAGGGGTTTGAAGGCTGGGAGGGAGAGGAGCTAATGTTTTCAGAGAGGGAGTCTTCCCCTCTGTAGCAATGCAGAACGGTTGTTTGCCATCTTCTTGGTGGCAGCCTGTTAAGTGTTTGAAGACTGCTATCATTATCTCCCTTTAGTCTTGTCTTCATTGGGCTAAGCATACCCGGTTCCTTCAATCTATTTATTTATTTATTTATTTAATTTCAAACTTACATGCTGCCCTTCCTGCAGAGGCTCAGGGTGGCTTACAGTCCATAAAATAGTAAAATCAATACAACAAAAACTCCCACCCTCCTCTCAGAAATCCCACCCTCCCTCACAACCCTACCCAAAAACCCAAGCAACCCTTATCCCTGACCGCCAAATGACATTTTTCAAATAAAAATGTTTTATTTGAAACATAAGATGCTTAGACTCAGGCTCAAGAGAATCTCTGGTGGAAGGGAGTTCCATAAAACGGGGGCAGCAACCAAGAATGCCTTCCTGCACAGGGGTGTTTTATGGACAAGGGTAACAGATAGAACCTGCAGGAGGGCGCTCCCAGCCAACTGCAGAGGCTGCAATAGGACATTGTTGGACAGGTGGTATTTCAGATATATGGGACCCAGGCCATTTATTTATTTTTGTTAGTTTGTTTGCTTCAATTTCTAGGCCGCCCCCTCCTACTGGTGCAGCACAGGGCGGCATACAACATAAACAAAGGCACAAAAATGTAACGGCATCAGTAAAAACAAAATATAAATAACAATATAAAATTACGTATAAAATACATCACAGCAGAGTTGAGACACCCTCTGTCAGGGCCCACGGCTGGTGCTGCACAGTTTCGGGTGGCAGGTGACTCAGGCTGCGGCACCAGCACCGCCGCCGGGGAAGCCACAAGGGCCGCAGCACAGTGGTGCAAGAGGATGCGCGATGCGCGTCACACGCACTGCAGGTTGCGTTGCAGTGCTCGGCTGCAGCGCAGTGGCACTACGGGGCTGGGAAGCCGCCTTGCTGTATGAGCATGGGGACGGCTCCAGAGCACGGGGAAATTGACAACAGCTGGGAGGGATTAGGGGAAAGGGATAAAATAGCCGGCGGGGCTTCCATTCCCCGCTGGTAATCACCGTGAGAGGCTGGCCCCTGGACCTTGTATACCTAGCGATTGTGCTTGAGAAACTAGTGTATCCTTGAAGCGTGTGCGTGTGTCTACGTGTGTGGGTACTTGTGTTGAGTTGGTGAATGGCGGGTGAGGGGAGCGAGAGTGTGGGCTGAGTGTGTGTTGGGTGTATCCCCTCCCTTTAGTTCCCTCACCCGTGAGCACACGCAGGTGGAAGGGTGAATCTGTGTGCGCGTTTTCCCTTCCCCCTCCCCCCTTCCTTCCCTTCACCTTCGCCACCCCGGACCCTATCGGTGGCCTCATCATGGAGCTTGGGGCTCCTCGGCTAAGGGCTCAAGTGTGTGTGAGTATAGTGTGCTTCGGACTGCTCCCCCTTTTCCCTTCCCACGGGAACATCCTCTCTACCCTGTGATGATCTGGGTTGCTCTTTGTTCCGGAGAGATTGCCCAAACACAATTCTGAGGGTCCTTCATTATCAGAGAGGTTCCCTTTGGGTCGTGTAGAGAGGAGGTGGTAAGAACGAGGCTAGAGGGTCACCTCCCCCTACTTTCCCCTCCCCCCCCCCCCCATCAGTTTCCTACCCATCTCCCTCGCCAAAAGTCCGGCAGAATAGCCAGGTGTTGCATTGTCTCCGGAAAGAGGGATGGTTTGTTGCCAAACGAACCTCCATTGGGAGGGAGTTCCCCAGTCTCAGTGTGGCCACCGAGAACGTCCTCATCGTTGCCACCAGAGAAACTTGGGGAACCGCAGGATCCGATCCAGGACCTGGGGGTGAGGCCATATTGGGCTTTATAGGCCAAAACCAACACCTTGAATTGGGCCTGGAAAACTACAGGCAGCCAGTGTAGAGATTGGACCACTGGTGTAATGTGCTGGTGTAATGTGCTCGCGGCGACCCGTCCCTGTAAGGAGGCGGGCCACAGCATTCTACACCAGCTGCAGTTTTCTGACCATCACCAAGGGTAGCCCCATGTAGAGCACGTTGCAGTAGTCCGATCTTGAGGTGATGATAGCATGGATGATGGTGGCTAGGTCAGAGTCTGAGACATACGTCTGAAGCTGTCGTACCGGATGTAATTGGTGAAATGCTGTGCTCGCCACTGCTGCCACCTGGGTATCCAGGCGGAGCTGTGAGTTGAGAAGCACCCCCAGACGCCAAGCCTGAGGAACCAACGGAGGGCGGACCCCATCAATGATGGGTGCCACCACTCCCTCAGCCCTTCCCACCATCATCACCTCCTCCATCTTGTTGGGATTCAGCTTCAGATGGCTCACCCTCATAACTATCCTCTGAAGGTCACAGCCACAGGGCGTTATTGGGGGAAGGTTCAGGCATATGGGGTAGTGAGCGCAGCTGCATCTTAAAAAAGCAATAATTATGAAGGCTGTACAGCGCTTCTTTCATCCTCTGAATTTATACAGATTAGCTGGCATCAGAATCTTGATTAGGTTAGCCTTTGGTCTGATTCATCAAACAGCTCTCTTCCTGTTCAGGTTGTATGTGCTGCCATTATTTCTGTATTTCGGACTCTCCCAGTGTTGCAGTTTAGGTTGGAATAAAGTAGACACCAACTCAGGAAGGACTAAATTTCTCTATCCTCTAGTTGTCTCTATTATCTGCATATTGGCCCTTTCCTAGCCTCTGCTTAACCTTTGTTCCCCAAGCCTCCATTTTGGGGTTCTGATTTAATAGGTTTTCCATCTACAATTCTCACTATTTCCATTCCACATCTTTCTCAGCAGCTCCTTTGTGCAGTTGCATCCGGTGCAAACCATACCGTGTACCTCACAGAATGGAGCCTGGGTGCCAAGGAGCAGAGTCCAGAGGGCATCCTCCTCCTCTAATCCAGGGCAGACACAGAGTGATTCTAATGAGGGACAAATCTACCTCAGCAACAGCTGTGTGAAGGTACAACTCCATGAAAGGCAGAAGTGTCTGTATACCATAGATGGGGTAGCTGTGCTGCCTGACATGGCCTTGGTGTGTTCCTTCTAGAGCAAGGGTGGGTACCTCAGGCCTGGGGGCCAAATATGGCCTGCAGTTTTTATTTGACACCTTTCTAGTTCTTGGGTCTGGATCTAGTTCATACCCCCAATCAATGAAATAATAAGCTCAGGGAAAGGGAGCAGAGATGAGAGCATGTGCACAAGCATAGGGGACAGATCCTTGGCTCCGATCCATGATCTGGAACATCCTATTCCTGAGTACACTCCTTAAACACTCCTTCCCCCATCTTCTAGATTATCCTTGGAACTTGTACTAGTTTCATTGTGGCCCCTGGGAGGGAACAAATTCCCCATCCGTAGACTGTCAGGTGTGCTGGGTGTGTGTGGTTTTCTGTAAACCTAGAGGATTCTAAAGTGTATTACAAATAGTCTCCAGGACTCTCCGACTGCCCCTCTGTGCTTCTCAATGCATCCTGCCAAGACTATAGCTGTAATAGTGTTAGGCAGTGCTGCTGCACCGGGGCCATGAGTGTGGGGGCCCACGTGCCCCAGTGCGGCTGCATCACCTGCCACTGTTTGGCTTACGCCCATAGTTTCGGGGGGTGGGAGCTTATCTGAGCAGGGGACTGGAGCATGCCAGGATGTATGGGGGTGAGTCCTGGTAGCATGCAAGAGATCTGTGCAGGTGGGTGGCATGCAGTCATCGACCAGGCTCCACCTCCCTGCTTCAGTGTGTCTTGCTGCCCTGCTCCACCCCTCTCTGATGTCCCCTGCTGGCCCCCACTCCCTTCGCACCCCCTGACCTCCCTGCGTTGGTGTCTGGCAGGGGTTGTCCCATCTTTTGTGCCACAATACATCCCATCCTAACTTTGTGATACTTGCAAGATTTCATGTTGTGAATCGCTGATGAGTCTTATGATGCCAGTTATCCCTTCACCTCTACCTCTGCTTTTAGTTAGAATGTGCTGTAGGATTGTCTGAGACTTGTCCTCCCAAGGCCACACCCTGTTCTGTTTTCCTGCTGCCCTAGTTCTGGCCCTCATCCTCCTTTTGAGGCTTTTTGCTGGTTTGACATGGGATTTGAAGTAGTTGCCTATGAATTTCTGAGCATTCGTCTCCCTTTCCTGCTTTTCAGAGACTGCTGGAGATTGCTGAAGGCTCCGAGTTCCTCAGATTGCAGGTGGAGGGAGGTGGTTGCTCTGGATTCCAGTACAAATTCTCCTTGGACACAGCTATCAATCCTGATGACAGGCAAGGACAGGAAGGATGAGAGGGGGTTGTGGTGAGAAGACTGAGTTGATGAGGCTGTGTGTGAGAGAGCACTGTGTGTTGCATGGAGAAGGTGAACTATCGGACTGTAGTGCAAAGGGGCATGTGAAAGAGAAGGATGATGACGCCTATTTGCCTTGCTTGTGTTGGAAGTGCATGCTTCATCTCCCATGGCTGCAGAGTTATTAATGAGCCATATTCTGCTTTTCTTAGGGTTTTTGAAGAAGGTGGTGCCCGAGTGGTTGTGGACTTGGACAGCCTGGGTTTTGTGAAAGGTGCTACGTTGGATTTCAGCCAGGAGCTCATTCGCAGCTCATTCCAGGTGGTGAACAACCCCCAGGCTGAGCAGGGCTGCTCGTGTGGTACATCCTTTTCTATCAAGCTCTGATGAGACTCTTCATGGAGTGTGCTGCTTGGTGGACAGTGGACCCTGGGCCCTGCTCAGCACCATTTCCACAGGGTTTCCATTTGTTGTTTCTTTTCCCAGCCTGCTGATTCTCCTGCTGCCCCAGCATGGCCTCTTAATCAGTGCAAACGTCCCCAACTCTGCTGGTTTCATTCTGAATGGAGTCTCCAGCCAGGACCCTCTCAGCTCCTACTCCAGGATTATGTAAGAAATGAGTTTGTCTCCTCCAGCCCCAATTCCCTATGCAGCTTTCCCAGGCTAACAAGCTGCTGTGATACTGAATCTCTCTAGCCTGCCCTGAACATGGGACTGCCGCCTTGTCAGGCGCTGACTGTATAGATTTGAGAAATTTCTTTTGTTTAAAAAAACCACACACACACACACTTGAGTGTCCATTAATTGTCTTTTTTATGCGTCTCATAGTGTGGATTTGAAGCTTTAGGGGGTGAATGGCTGCTGTCCTTCTCCTCACATAAGCTGGTAGTGGTGATGCTTGAATGCATGCTCTTCCACTCTGCGACTGAGCGGATGGTTCCTGGCTTTCCCCTCTGCTGGCTGTAGCATTCTCTCTCAGTGGCTCTTTCAAGGCTATTTGTGTTAGTAACCTCCTCAAAGGTCTTCAGTAGAAAGTGCCTCCCCAATACATCTGACTTCCATTTACAGCAGGCAACACGGCGCTTCACTGTGTTGTCAGAAGCTGAGGGTGAGGATTCTGCTTTCTGTATGGAAGTAAAGCAGAAAGGCAGGGACAGGAAAGGAAAGCTCAATCATGATTGATCAAAATGAAATGCTACAGGCCAGCAAACGGTGCCTCAGAGTCACTTTGCTCTGTTCTTGCCAGTTGGGATGAACAATGTTTATGTTTTAGGGTGGTGGGCTTCTGGCATCACATTTATTTAAATTATCTAAGAAACTTGTAATTTTGTTTCACCTAATTATGAATGAAAGAGAGGAGGTAGTAGGGAGGGAGAGGAACAGATCTCTCCTTTCCTTTAGAAGCTGGTGCTTAAGCATGAGTGCTATTACTAAGGATGACATAGAGATTGCCTGAATGAGAATTTTATTTATAAGTTTGAGCTTAAAAGCCTTGACATGTTTCGTGTCTGTTGTGGGGTTTTTTTTTTCTTCCCTTTTTCTTTTCTGCAAGGGAGAGTTAAAAGGGTGGTGGTCAGAAGAGCAGGGGGGGAAATGCTTTTCTCATAGCTTTTAAGGAATTCCTGACACTGAGTGTTAATAAACGTGATTCTGCTCGCTATGGCCCCCTGGGCCAAAGCCTTACCCATGCATTTCTTAGTGGGCTGGCAGATGTGGCCTGACTGGATAAGAGGCTGACCAGGAATCATGGGCCTAGAAGGAGCCAGGCCCACAGTCCAGGCCCAAAGGCCACTCAGGCAGGTCATAGTGGACGAGCGTGTTTGCTTGTGCTGTCATGGCTAGCTGCCATGGCTGCCCATCCTGGTGGGGGTGGGGCCAGCTGGCCTCACATCTCTTCCAGCTCCCCGGCCTGGTCCATTGGCGGGAATGTTGGTTCAGTTCACTGACCTGACCTTTTTTATTATTGACATATTTTATAGTCTGTTGTTTCCATTATCTTGTCAAGGCCAAGGGCCAGTACAAGGAATAAACGAATTGAATTGAATTGACTGACCTGACCTGGCCATGGGTGGCCTCCCCTCTCTGGGACATGTAGCCAGTGCGCCAGCTGCACATTTAACAACACCCACTGTTGGCACTGCTACCAAATCTCCTAAGCTTCCATTTGGGGCATGTAATTATCCTTCACTGGGCAACCCTGCATGGCCCTTCTCTGGAGGGAATCAAACTTGGCAAAATCAGAAACGTTTGGTTTGAAAATCCTATGCCAAGCAGTGAGTTTTGGAAGGCTTCCAAAAGTGGTCATCAAAGAGAAGGGTATATGCATATGTGAACTGATCCCTCTACTCAGACTGGGTCCCAAACAGGCAGGATCTGCTCTCTCTCCCTAGGGAGATAATGGATCTGCTGTATGGGAAATTTTACAGTGCTGTGACCAAGGAGACAGAATTCTATTTCTAGCTCTCTCCTTATTGGCCTTAATTCCATGTAGTTAAACTCATCTAATTGTGCACCTCCATATGCAAGCATGCCCCACAAAAGAGGGGTAAAGGATGATCCCATTGTATATATGGAGTAACTGAGGCAATTGGAACTGGGCAGCACTGTCCTCTGTGGGATAGTGTGTTCTCCAGCCATTAGCATGCATATGAGTTCCATTCATTTCAGTGTGTCTTGCATCTGTGTTAATTACTCTGTTAACTATAGCATGCGTGCTGTTCCACTGGAGAATCACAACTTAATGACTTGCTACCCTCTTTCCCATGGAAGTTTAATAAGAGCTGGGGAAAGTTTCTTATTTGCCAAACCAATATATCTCTAGGCATAATGTTTCAAATCTGTTGCAAAGTGTAAAATTTAAAACAATTTATAGGTACGAAATACCATGAATCCCTTTTTTGAAGTGGATAACGTGGTAGCCGTGCTGATCCCAAAAGATCAAGAGACAAAGTGGTTTGAATGATGTCTTTTACTGGACCAACTGTTGTTGGTGGAGATAAGCAAGCTTTCGGGCCATACAGGGCCCTTCCACAGACGTGTAGCATAGCCAGTAGAAATATATAAACTGAGCAAATGTCGAGCATTTACATTTAACGTAGAGCTCTACACTCAGTTGGTCCAATAAAAGATATCATTTGGACGACGCTTTGTCTTTTTCAAGTGGAGCAGCCAAGCCCGAGGGAAGTAGAGTAGGGGGCACTGTTACTTATGCCTTGTTCTCTGAATCATGAAATATGAGGTCTGATATCTGCTGCTTTACCTTGTTCAAGTTACCTCTCTGCCTCAGTTACCTCATATGAGGGGGAGAGACCAGGAAAATGTGACTCTAAAGCTACAAAAATGGCAGGCCGTTTAGGGCATGTGTTGAATTTGAAAGACTAAACTTTCGTGCTGTCAAACTTTACATCTATTGAATCGTGCAACCTGAATTTTCTGTTAGCGTGACACTATGGAATTTTAACTCAAGCACCTGTAATGGGTTTCTCTGTACATTCTGCAATGAGGATTTTGTTTGCTGCTTAACAACAGCAGGAAAGGGAAATCTAACTTAAGGAAACCTGACCCTTATGCAAACATCATTTTCCTTGTGGAAGAGCACTTTTTCCCCAGGTGGCTTATTTAAAGCTGAATTCCCAAAAAGGTGTGGCATGTCCCTTTTTAATCAGGCTGTGTGAAGGTCTAGAGAGGGTGGGAGCAATCATTAAAGATTGGTGACACATGTTTTCCTCCTGGTACCCTGCCAATGAGGGTCAGTTTGGGTTTTTCCCTGAGTAGGGTACGGGTAAGCTTTCAAAAGTTTGGGAAATGCTGACTTAAGGAATGAACTCAAGCCCATTTGCTAAATGTCACCTGAAGCCATTTCTAGACAAATTTCAAATAAGCCAACTTTACCTTCCTTTTCACCCCACTTCTCTTAACTGCTCAACCACAGTCCTACAGGAATGCTACATCTGAAACTTGTGTTATTAGAACTGCCTTGCCTTGTGATTTCACTAGGTGGCACCCTTACTCTTTGAGAGTTGAATTGCTGGAAAGGTTCTGAAACTGACCCCAAACCAGAGGCTCCAAGGGAGACTGGAATAGGCCTACTGCCAGTGGGGGTCCGATTGGAATGGAGAAATGGGCTCATTTAAAATCATCCCCTTTCTACAAAGCCAACTACAAACAACAGCTATTTGCTTCTGTTCTAATGGTTTGGTGCCTTTAAACTGCACTTGTAAGAACTTGGTAGCTGGCAAGTTCGTGCTGACGTTTTGAAGCTTCCATTAACTTCATTGGGGTAGTTGTTTTGATGCTTAGCAAATCCAAAATTAGCCCACGGAGTTTCACAGAACCTTTCTTCTAAATATCTGAATCAGTGGTTCTTAAACTGTGGCACAAGAGTCATATTCATTAGCTTAAAACATAGGATCAGATTAATAACCTACTGCAGCTGTAGTGACTAAAATCATGGCAGTGGTATGCATGCTGCATACTCCTTATAGAAATGGTTTACTAGGTCTTAAACTTTGGTGGCTGAACTAAACCATTGCTCTCATGGGGCTGGTTGCCATGCTGTGAGGTGGGTGCAGGAAAGAGTCAGATGTTGGGTATTCTTCCTGTTTCCCTTTTTCTTTTTCTTTTGTAATAAGACCTGTGTTTTCCCAGATTTGGCCAGCTGTGTCTGTTGGCAGGGAAGACACAGGCCTAAACAAAAGGGAAGTAGGCAATTAAAAATACCTAGCATCTCACTCTGGAAGATGTACCTCCTCTGGGTACTGAGTAGGTTAGGGGGAGATCACAGAAACCTGGAGTCTTCATTATATGTTAATTTGCATTGTGGTAGTTCCCAAAGGCCCAGTAAACACCTAATTCCTGCTGTGTGAATTAAATTGCGTTTAGTTCAATTCAGTGGTACTTCCTTGACAGGACAAATACTACACTTGTTGCCAAAGCGTAAGAAAAAGGATGGGCTTCTTGAATAGGAAGGCAGTTGCACTATGTGCGCATAAGCTCTTAGGGTAACAACCATGAGAGAAGAGAGCAATGCAATTGTGGACATGCTGTGATGTAGCACATGTTCACGTGAAAGGAGGCTTACCTAGGTTGAACAGCTTCTGGGAAGGCCTATCCTGAGTAATTTACATTGAGGTTAAAGCCATTTTCTGTGGCTTCTCCCACGGGGACTTAATAAATTTCCACTCTACGTTATGGAATAGGAGCAGCCACTTTGAAACAGTGTGGTAACTTTATTCCTAGCTAAGCCCTACCTTGTCTGAATGCACCCCTAGTCTATGTGCATTGCTGGATGGTTGTGTGTCCATTACAAGGTTTTTAACAAAAACAAAAATAGTAGTGATCCCTGCTGGTCTTGAATCTAGCCATTATTGGTTAGTGATTTTCTTTATGTATTGCAGGAAAGTGGGTCTTGTTCTGGGAGGGTGTTCTAAGAGAGGTGGTGTGGGGGAAACATAAAGGCACTTTGGGAGAAGATGCAGGATTTAGACTGGTAGTCACTGGTGCAAAGGAAGTAGGAGGGGATGAGGTTGTTACATATGAGTGAATAACAGAGTGAAATTGTCAAATGCTTTATAGGTGAGGATGAGTCTGAGCTCATAAAGTAGTGAAAAGGGTGAACCAGTGGAGGGATTTCAAGATGTGGGTGATGAGGACAGGTCAGGGAAGCTTTCTTTGCAAGGAAGCATTGAATGGAAAAAAGACTAACTGTATGGAGCTGAGGAAGGAAGTTGCATTAATGAGGGCCTGGGTGAAAGCATTAACTGTGCAGATGTTTGTTCCTTCACAATATCTTAGAGATATTATGTTACTTGAGAAGGATGCAGTCAGGAGAAGATGTCAGGCAGGCCAGGATGCAAGACTGGATGGAGGAAAGCATCCCTGGAGGGGCTGGATGGGAGAGCTGCAAGCCATTGGTATAATAATGGTAGCTGATGTTTCAGTTCAGTTTTATTAAACGTTGTTTGGCCCCATGGCTATCACAACAGATATAATATAAAATAAAATAAAATTTGTGTACATTATATATCAATCACAATACGCAGTGTTTATACAACATCACTACATACAAATCATCCAGCAATAATCATAGCCGTAATCATCCATAATCTACCCCTCCTATATTCATCATTACAGTCCTGATGTCAGAGCAATAAAGAGATAAAATATAGAGTATGACATATCATATATATATATAGCCGATATGAACAACTCAGAGGCCACCTCCTCATCTAAGTCAGAGGTGCCTCACCCTCTAGACTGCATGCTTCCCCAGGTACACTGTGTGTAATCTTTCTGCGAATAATCTCACATCTACTTGTGAAAATAGCCACCATTTTAGTTCTCGCTCGGTCAGAATCCCCCAGGATATAAATCAACTGCTGAATCTTGGGCCTATCAGGATCCCAGCCAATTGGCATCCTTAGATTTCTACAGTGCTCATCATACAGAGGGCTGGTGATTAAATAATGAATTATATCCTCAATCCCACCCCCACATGGACATAAGCGCTCTGTAAATGGAATGCCTAGATATCTGCCAAGCAGGACTGCCGTGGGCGTGGAGTGAAATCTCAGCCCAGTGAATGCTTGCCTGAGATTTACGTCCACAAGCGAATGGATATATGAAGCACACACACACACACACACACACACACCCCGCCCCGAGATGGAATCAAGTATTATAGAGGGGTGAAATAATGGATCCACCTGCCAAAGATCTCAATTTTTGCTGGTCAATGTCACGACTTTGTTGGTTTATGATCCTAATAATTTGGGCACAAGAATAGTCCAATAGAAAAGCCTCCGAGAGTCCCAGCGAAGCAAGGCTGGCTCCTAATGCTGCCCACCAAGCATCCTTACCGCCAATGCAGTCATTTTGTTTATCTTTCAGCACCAGGTGCATCAGAGAGGAATCTAGGTTTTCCCTAATCTTTACCCAAAACTTCAAAAGTCGCCTTTCTGCCAAGGCTTTCAAGGAGGGCTCCCCCAATTCTAATAGAATAGAGGCAAAAATTATAGAGGGCAGGAGCCTCAAAATCCTTTTCCAAAATGTATTGATGACCGGTTGCAGTTTGTCCATTACGATCTTATCATATCCCCAAACTTGTGTCCCATACATGAGCCCTGCCACTACCTTAGCTGACATGATTTTCTGTACTGCCTTTATAGAACTTTGGCCATAGCGATAATAGAAGCGTTGGATTGCCATCGCTTCTATTTGAGCCCTAGCCTTGGTTACTTGTATATGAGCCTGCCAGGTCCCATTAGCAGCAAACGTGACTCCTAAATACTTATAAGAGTGAACCTGTTCCACCTTCTG
>QEPC01003965.1:3192921-3217783 GCA_003113815.1 Sphenodon punctatus
TAATATAATCCTGCCAAGAATAGAAAACCAAGGTGTGCCGTTCCAATAAAGTTTTGTTTTGTACCACATTGGAGTGGTGTTTTATGACGATCTCGATCCCAATAATTTATTAGTTACAAATATCGCGACTTTGTTGATTTATGATCCTAATCATTTGGGCACAAGAGTAGTCCAGTAAAAAAGCCCCGAGTCCCAGCGCAGCAAGGCTGGCTCCTACTGCTGCCCACCAAGCATCCTTACCGCGAATGTGGTCATTTTGTTTATCTTCCAAGGTAGCTGATGTAGCTTGAGCTAAGATTGACTAATGAATAGATGAGGGAGAAGTGGAGAGGGGCAAACTGGAGGATGAGGAGTGAGACTGAAAGTATACCAGGAAAGGGCAGCCAAATAAAAGCCCGTTGAGGATAACGTTTCAAGAAGGCATGTCCATTCAGAAGTGTCAAACACAATTCAGAGACTGAGGCTAGTGGAGTTAGAGCCTCAGACTTGAGCCAATAAAAGGTTAGTAGATTTAACAGTTCTAGTGGAGATGGCAAGCAAGTCCTTTGCCCATGCTTTTTGGTTTGGGTCTCGCATTCCTGAATTCTGTTCTCGAGGCCAGATTTTGAGTGCCATTGTACCATCAGCTTCCAGAACCTTGGCTCTCCGATAACCTGAGCAGGACACAGTATAGAGACACTACTTGTAGCTCTGGTAGACAATCTCTTCTGGGCCATAGGCAAGAGGAATGCATGCATACTTTTCCTGCTTTTGTTATCCAGACATTTGACGTTACTGAACTCAATTGTCCCTGTTTCCAACAAGGTGCAAGATTCAGGCTGTGTTCTCACCTGTGGCGGCGGCAGCAGGAGGGGCGAGGGAAGACGTGGCAGCGGGGAGGAGCAGGCCAATGGGGAGTCGGTGTGAACAGGGATCTGCTGCAGCTTCTTGCGCATGTCAGGGCAGGATTTTGCGCCCTGACATGCACGAGAGAACCATTCAATAGCACTGAGAAGTCCAAAATTATTATTATTTATACAGCACTGTACCTGGTACTTGGACAGTCATGATTATATAGACATGTCTCTGCCCCAGGGGGCTTACAGTCTAGAATGGGCAAGGGGAGGGGCACACAGGTAGGGACAGGGATCCATTCATGAAGCTGAGAAGTTGTAGGTGCACATGCTTAGTTTAGTTGCAAGGGAGGATGGGGATCCTGAAGGATGAGACAGTGTAAAGAGAAGCACCAAAAAGCAATCTGTAGCGCTGAGGAGTTAGGGAAGGCCTAGCAGAAGAGGTAGGTTTTTAAGGAGAGATTTGAAGGTTGGGAGAGAGCAGAGTATGTCTGTTCAGAGAGGGAGTTCCAGGTATAGAGGACAGCATGGAAGAAGGGGCAAAGACGCTTTAGGGAACAGGAGACGGGCAGCTGAAGGGTGGTGATGGCTGAAGTGAAGTTCCCAGGTGGGAAAGTAGTAGGAAATGAGGGGAGAAAAGTAGAGGGGAGCAAGACCATGAAGAGCCTTGAAGGTGAAGACGAGGCGTTTGCAGTGGATGTGAAAGGGGAGAGGGAGCCAGGGGAAGGAGGGGCTGAACACGATCAAAATGGCAGGGAAGGTGGATGACCTAGGCAGCAGTGTTGTACAGTAGAGAGATGGTCAAGGTGAGAGTGGGGGAGGTCCATAAGAAGGAAGCTGCAGTAGTTAAGGCTTGAGATGGCTAGTGTCTTTAGCAGCGGGAGCCGTAAGGAAGGACCAAATTTTAGTGGGGGTGGGGGGAAGCGACAGGCCTCAATAACTGACTGAATCTGAGGTGCAAAGGAGAGGGAGGAGTCAAAGATGAATCCCAAGCTTATGAGCCTGGAGGACAGGCCAGATGGTGATAACATCAGTGGCAATAGTGAAGAGGGAGAAGATGGTTTTGGAGGAGCAACCACTTTCAACCAACTGACTAGATGATACCCCAGACCAGATGAGGATGGCCATGGTGAGCCATGTGTTTGTGATATTCAGTCTTGGTTATTGTAACTCAAAATATCTAGTACAGAAGTGACATACCCTGAAAAAGGGCCAACTAGTACAAAATGCAGCAGCTTGTCTGCTCACTAACAGGTTATTAAGATCAGCCCAATGTTCTGCTCTCTGTGTGGGCTTCTTGCTGCATACAAAGTCCTGTTACAATGTCTCAGCTAATATCCAGCTCATTTATGAGACTGGCCCAGCTGTCTGAGAGAGCGCCTCTCTCTCTCTGCAATTATAAACTCCCTGATGTTAGATAAATAAAACTGTCAGACGGTAAAGGGTGGCTCATGAGTCCAGAATGTTCACAGGAGAAAGCTGCGGAGCTCACTACTGCTCATGCTAAGCAACCTAACCTCTTTCAGATCTAAATGACAAACTCATTTGTCTTCTCAGTTACTTCAGACATGAAATACACTTGCCAACAAACAGGAATAGAGGAATCACACCTAAATATGGAACAAGTCTCTTGAGTTTTGGTTGATGGGAGTGTTGAAGGTTTAAGTCTGGGGTTGTGATCTCTTTGAAGCCAGTGGCTTGGGAAGGAGTTTTGCCTAGAGACTTGGCTCAGATTTGGTTTGGGAACATTGAGACAAATCAAGCTGATGGGGAATTGTTTTGCAGGTAGTGTGGGGTTCTCCAGTGGGATGTACAGCTGTGGTAGGAAATGTAATGGTAGGGCAGTTCCCATCAGCTCAGATGGAAATGAGCATGGCAGATTGTTAAAAATGGTGAGTGTAGAGCCTCCTTAGTACTTACTCCTTGATAAGGTTGAAGTTGTTGCACAGATCATTTAAAAATATTTTATTGGTAAATGCTTAAAGTTCTGATCTTGGTTTTTGTAGCCAATCAGTGCCTAGGTTCATGCCCCTGTTTGGCTAATCAGTGCTCATTTACCTTTGGCATTTTTCAGAGAAACAGAATGGTCTCTTTCAGTTGCTATGGAAACAGTGAGATTAAATGCACATTGCCATGGCAACTTGCCATGATCTTCATCTCTATCTGTAGGTCTCATTTCTTCCACATGAGGGTGGGGTTGTGATATAAGCTCTTCAGCTACTAGAAGCAGACCCTGTCTTTGGACCAGTACTTGAATAGACAAGACAGGTCTCTTACCCTGTTGCTGCTGCCACCACCTTTCCAGAAGCCATTACATGCTTGTAATTCTGGAGTTGTCTTCAGTTCTTTTTCATTCATTCACTACTCCCTCGAAAAGACATCCCAGTTGACTCCATGGCTACATTCGGATACGTTCCAGACTTTTTATCCCCACCCCCTCAACTCACTCCTTCAGAAAAATCCTGTACTAGACTTTCCAACGTGTCCTAAGGTCAACAGACTGAGGCTCTTTTGAACCAGTGGTCAGGTGAAGGTCAGTTTTGGGGCTCTTCAATTCCTCCTTCCAGAGCAATACTCTTGGAAATTGTAATCATGAGTGTTCCAATTAATCTTAGGGTCACACTTTATAATAAACTTGGGTTTCTAAACAGCTAATTTATTTATTTTATTTTTAAAAACATATTACCCCGCTCCTGCTGCCACAGGCAACTCAGGGTGGCTTACAACAGTAAAAACAAACAAAACACAAAAGGAGGAAACAGGAAAGGAAAAACACCACAACCCCCCCACCCATCACCCCTCTCCCCCGCCAAATGCCTGGTGGAACAGCCAGGTCTTATAACTTTCTGAGAAGGGAGATCCGGGGCCAGCTGGGCACCCACTGGAAGGGAGTTCCATGGGCGCGGCCACTGAGAATGCCCTCTCCTGTGTGGCCTGCTGAGAAACTCGAGGGACCTCGAGCAGGGCATCCCTGGACGACCGCAGGGGCCGATCCAGGACATGGGGAGTGAGGCGGTCTCGCAGATAGGCAGGGCCCAGACCGTTTAGGGCTTTATAGGTTAAAACCAACACCTTGAATCGGGCCCGGAAAACCACCTGCAGCCAGTGCAGAGCAGAGCACTGGTGTAATATGCTCCCAGCAGCCCAGTCCCAGTAGGAGATGGGCCGCTGCATTCTGCACCAACTGCAATTTCCAAGCTGTCACCATGGGTAGCTCCACGTAGAGCGCGTTACAATAGTCTAGTTGAGAGGTGATGAAAGCATGGATGACTGTGGCCAGGTCAGAGTCCGAAACAAATGGCCGAAGCCGTTGCACCAGATGCAACTGGCGGAAAGCACTCCTCGCCACAGCCTCCACCTGGCGATCTAGCCGGAGCTGTGCATCGAGGAGCACCCCTAGACTCCGTACCTGGGAGGCCAATGGCGGAGACCCCATCAATGATGGGGCCACCAATTCCATCGCCTTACCCACTAACATCGCCTCTGTCTTGTCAGGATTCAGCCACAGTCGATTAGCCCTCATCCAATCCCTCACAGCTGCCAGGCACTGAGTAAGCACCAAGACTGCTGGGTCTGTTGAAAAAGAGAGGTACAGTTGGGTGTCGTCAGCATATTGATGACACCGTACACCGAACCCCCTAATCACCTCGCCAAGCGGCTGCATATACATGTTGAACAGAAGAGGGGACAGAACAACCCTGCGGACCTCCATATGAGAGGTCTCAGTATGATGAAAAGCAGTCCCCGCAGGGTTCTTAAGAGTCCTGCCCACTCCTGCACAGTCCTGCAGGCGTGTCACCAACATCTCATGATCAACGGTATCAAACGCAGCCGACCGAATTACCCTGATCCATATCTAGGTGCAGGTCATCTACCAAAACCATAAGCACAGTCTTGGTGCCATAACCTGGACGAAAGCCGGACTGAGAGGGATCAAGAAAACCGATGCGATCAAGATGCCCCTGCACCTGCCGAGCCACTACCCGTTCAATAACCTTCCCTAAAAAGGGATGGTTAGAGACAGGCCGATAGCTGGCAGGGGAGTCTGCGTCAAGCAATGGTTTGTTGAGCAGAGGCCGCACCGCTGCCTCCTTGAGACAGCCCGGCACTCTGCCCTCCCCCAGGGCAGTATTGACCACCCCAGCCAGCAACAGCCCCATGGTCTCCCAGCAGATCTTAACCAGCCAGGACGGTCAAGGTTCTAATTCACAAGAAGTGGCCCTGATTGCCCCAAGAACATTCACTGCATCGGGGGGTGTCACCGACTCAAACTGATTCCAGAAAACTGGACATGACATGGCTTCCATAACCTCTAGTTCCCCTAGTGTAATAAATGCTGCGTTGAAATTGTGGTGAATATGAGCAATTTTGTCCACAAGCATGTCGCAGCGAGCAGTAGATAACTCCACTCCAAGATTGAGGGAGGCTGGACTGATCAGCCCCCACACTACCCAGAACAGCTCTGCTGGATGGGATTTTGCAGATGCTATGAGGGCAGCAAAGAACTCACTCTTTGCTGCCCACATAGCCATGGCATAGGCTTGTAAACTGGCTCTGTGCCACAATCTATCTGCTTCAACACGCAAACGATGCCACCGTCGCTCCAACTGCTGCCCATCCCGCTTCAGCAACTGCAGCTCCTCAGAAAACCAAGGAGGTCTGTTGAAGTTAACGCCTAGGAGCCGTCTGATCAATGGCCTTTGCCAGCAAGGTGTTCCACAGCACAACGAGGTGATCGATGAGACAGTCGTCAAGGTCAGAGGGTATTTCTCCCAGAGCATTACGGAACCATCCTGGTTCCATCATCCTCCAGGGGCGAACCATCCAAATCGGCTTAGCACCTTTCCGGGGCCAGACATGTGCTAGGAGCAAGGTCTGTAGGAGGTAATGGTCCGTCTATGACAAGGGCACAGCTGATATCTCTCTTCCCCCCCCCCCCCACTAACGGAACACCCGCCTCAAGGCCGGTGCAAAACACAAGGTCCAAGGTGTGTCCTCCCTGATGTGTCAGGCTGATAACTATCTGGGACAGACCCATGGTTGCCATGGCGGCCATGAACTCATGCTCAGCTCCCCCAAGGGCGGTGTCAGCATGAATGTTGAGGTCCCCCAAGACTATTGTCTTTGGGGACCGCAACACCATTCCCGACACCACCTCTGCCAAAGCATGCAGGGAGACCGCTGCACAGGTAGGTGCACGGTATACCAGCAGCACTCCCAAACTGTCCCCTGTCAGATCAAACACAAGCTGGAGACCCTCAATACCCAATACGGATTGGACCGGATACCTCCTCACAGACCATCCCTCCTTAAAAATCATAACTACACCGCCTCCCCCGCCCCCGTCTCTCCGACCACGGCTGGTGCTGCATGAAATACAGAAGAATGGAGGTGGAAATGCCTTAAATCAACACAGCACTTGTAAAACCACAACCATTTTTTGTATTAAAACATAACAATATACTTAAGTTCAAAACCAGATGCACATACTTGTTGCCACAGAGATTTGGAACTTGATGATGTACATTAAATCACTCTAAATTTAACTTTGAACTCATTGCCTCATACACCTATTGAGTCAATGCATATAGACCAAGATGGTCATCTCAGACCCTCATATACTGTGCAGTGTACACCACGCTGTTTAAAAAAATCCATGTACAGAAGAAAAGAAGCCAGCATATTCACTGTGCTGAACACACTGTGTTTCTGACCACTTATCTGATCTTTTTCAACAGCACTAATTTTTACAGTTGCTGAGACTTCAGACCGGTGGGAAGTCTCCAAATCTTACACTTCCAACCATCCATGGGGCTATTCATGATGCCTCACAGAGCCAATAAGAACAATGATTTACATCCCAATATCACTTCTAAGATCACAACTTGAAGAAAACATAAGAAAATTTTCTTTTTTATAAAAAGGTTTAAGCCTTGTTCCCACTTCGAAGAACCAACTCACCCCCTGTCTGAATGGATCCATGGATATCTCCACTCTGAAGCAGTCTTGATAGCAAAGCTAGAGCTGCTGCATGTACCCTCAGTTAAATACTATATCCAGCTCTATCAGGCACACCTGGTTTGAACACATGTGATAGTAGGTAACTCAAGTGCTGATACTATGCTCAGTTTGCTAGGGGTTAGCTAAACAAGCTGTGTGTCTGTCCCATCCACATACCAATATTAGGTCATTACATACAAAGGTCCTAAGGTATTGTGGACTACTTGATCCCTCATTCAGGAAGTCCAAATCCCAGAGGAGTGCATCCACAAGTCCAGGGTTGGCTTCCATTACAAAATGAAAAAAATATATACCCTAATGGTTCACGTTATTCAAGCCATAAACTGGTTCCTCACAGCATCTTAAAGTCCATGACATTTGAAGAAGACCCCATGAGCTGTATAGATAATAAATCAAAAGTCCTTAAACATATGTGCTGTGAATCAAAGGGTTCTATTCTGAAGAGATCCAAATTCTGAAAGGTGCATCCAAGAGTCCAGTCATGGCTTCAAGTAGTCGATAGTAGAAATCTTCACATATGTTTCCCAAAATGTCCAAGTGCTGGAAGGATATATCCCACTGTCTGGTTATAACTTCTAATAACTGATGAAGAAATTCTTCACATAAATACATGCAATGGTCTACTTCCTCACACTTACACCAGCATGAATCCAAGGAGAAAACACATGAAAGCTTACCCCATAGCCAGGGACCTGAGTTGACTGCGTTGCTGCAAATTGCAGCGATTTTTGCAGAATCAGCCAATCCTCACAGGATCTTTAAATCCTGGCTCAGGCATAAACTTGTCGCCTGACCCCAAACTAAAACTGCTGCTGCAGCTGCCGTCTGTCCGGGAGGTGTGACCATGACCCGAGGGTAAATAGGCCCCTGGGAGATGAATTGTGGGTGGGTGGGGTCTGAAGGCCCTATGTTTGGGTGAGGGAGGTCTGGGGTTTTAATATGAGGTGGGAATTCTGGGGTGCTGAAATTCCAGAGGATTTGAGTTGTGTTTGATTAGCAAAGTTGTGATTCTATGTCAAACCTGTTGCAAATTTGCTTCCCAGCATGCATAGTTATGCAAATCAAGTTAATTATGCAAATATTAATGCTCACGGTGAATTTGCAGAATTTGGCTTCGCTGGTTGCAGAATTTAAGATTTTTTGGTGCAGTGAACTCGGGTCCCTGCCCATAGCCTATATATGTGATACAATGAGCTCCAAAGCAAAACACAGTAATAATATCCATATATTATACCAAGTGCCATGAAAACAGACAGACCATGAGAACTCCACAGAATACCATACATTTGTTACAGGAAGAAAGATTCCTACATTATAACCATAAGAGGTCCTAGTTGGAAAAGTCTCTCAAAGAGTGATAATCCGGCCCCAATCGATATTGTCATTTAGACCACTGGGCATCAGAGAGTTGAGCCTCAGAATCCATTTGGCCGCTAACTTAAATAATTATTTTTCAGAGCTGTGTGTTATCTATACAGCAAAAGGCAAAATCATCAATAGTATGATTAACCTCCGAAAAGTGTTGGACCAGAGGTTCTGTGCTTCTCTTACATCTAATGTTTGATTTATGTTCCACTATTCTGGTTTTAATCGGCTGTATCGTTTTGCCTATATAATTAAGCCCACATTTACATTGGATGATATAAATCACCATCATGCTCCTGCAAGTAAATCTGTGTCTAATCTCAAAATCTGTGTTCAGATGTGGTGAACTGAAAGTGCGATTACACATATTTAGATGGCAAACACTGCATTTCCAACGCTTAAAGTTGCCTCTGGGTCGCATTGTTTTCACCCCCTGGAAAGTTCTACGTACATCACTGTGTACCAAATAGTCACCTACACTTTTAGTCCTGTAGGCAAAAAGTGGGTGGTGTTCACAACTCAGTATCCCCCTAACCAGATGCCGATTATTTAGGATACATTGTCTAACCAAATTAGAGGCCAGGTTGTACTCCAAAGCAATAACCATCCTGTCTCTATTCTTGTTTCTCAATTTCAGTGTAAGGAGTGACTCTCTATCCACATGTGATGCCTTATAAAATGCAGTTTGTACCACATCTCTCGGATAACCATGTTTGAGTAACTCTCTAGTTAGAGCCCAAGCTTGTTGCTTGAAATTCTTAACGCAGGTGTTATTTCCTCTTAATCTTAAAAACTGTCCTGTGGGGACATTTTTCCTGATAAGTAATGGGTGATAGCTGTCAAATCTAAGAGTAGAGTTCACATCGGTTTTTTTCTTAAAGAGAGAGGTCCTCAAAGACTGACCAACTAACTTTACCTCCGTATCTAAAAATGAAATAGAGGTTTTGCTGTATTCTAAAGAAAACCTGATGGATGTTGCTCATTTAAATATCCATGAAACTGGACTAGACTGTTTTCATCCCCTTCCCACAGGAAGAACAAATAATCTAAGTACCTCCTAAAAAACTTTGTATGTGGTAAATATAGGGATTCCTCCCTAAAGTCAGGATCACCTTGTCCTCTAGATATTCCATGAACAAATTAGCCAGTTCAGGAGGCCAGTTCAGGAGTGAAACGGCAACCCATTGCTGTCCCACTGATCTGTTGGTAAAATTTTGTATTCAAAATCAAAAATAATTTTTAGTGAGGATTCTCTCTGCCAATTTAATCAAAAATGAAGTTAGCGGTGAATATAATTCCTCTCTCATATTAAGGACTTTTTCTAAAACTACCAGAGCTTCGTCTTGTGGAATATTCGCGTACAATGACTCCACATCCATTGTAACCAACCACAGCTCAGTATCCTCTATTTGGATATTTTGTAGCAGATCTAAAAAATGCATAGAGTTCCTAATATAAGTTTTAATCTCCAAAACAAAAGCTTTCAAAAAGGAATCTATATAGATTGCCACCTTCTCAAAGATTGAATTTACTCTGGATACTATTGGACATCCTGGAATGGGCCATTTGAGTTTATGTATCTTTGGGTGAACATAGAATACAGGAACTCTCTTCCATTTTTCTGAGGAAGTCATAGGCTTCCTCCGTAATATGGTTAAGCAAGAATGATTCATCTATAATATCAAGAGAAGAGGTGGGATTATGGTTCAGAGGTAAATAATGCCTCCTCTCTGCTAATTGTCTGGACACCTCACAAATGTAATCCTCCTGATCTAGGATCACTATAGCTCCCCCTTTATCTGCTGGGTTAATAACAATATCACTATTGTAGCTGAGACCAGTAATAGCTTCCTTTTGTTGGCGAGAAAAATTATGCCACACATCAATTCTCCCAGAATCAACCCTATCCAATGCAATCATCAAATTATTTTCAAACACCTTTATGTAAGGATTGTTAGTGACTGGATTAAAGGTGGATTTTGGACAAAAGGGGACCAGGTTGTCTTCCTGAATTGGTGCCCTTTCCCCCCCAAATTCAGCTAATTTGAATTTCCTAACTAGTCTTTGTATGTCAATGCGAGCTACATGTGGATCATGTTTAGGTGTGGGCACAAAAGAAAGGCCTCTCTCCAAAACATCTAATTCAATATGATTCAATGTGTATTTTGATAAATTAACTAGTGTATTTACTTGAGCTGGCCCTTTCTAAAATCCTAATCTGTTGTCTTTTCCTCTCTCCTTCCAAAAGGGGTAATAAACTCGGCCTCTCCCAGAAAAAGAGGAAGCATGCGCTCCTGATGAGTGTGCTTGCTGAATTTGGAATCTTGTGACACCGCTATGATTGCTGTAGGCATCTGTGATGTCTCTATTGTCCTCATAACCACTAGAATCACTAGTGAGATTGAAGGAGACTTTTCTTGGTCATCTCCTCCTTCTCCTACGCCAAGTGTATACTGTGTTCATTTCATAATCCTTCAGGCCCGCTTCCCCTGGTATATCTTGCCCCCAGCCCCTTACAGTCCAACCTCAGACGGAGGGGCAGTTTAGCCGTATTAGAACCAGGTAGTCGGAGAACTTGGGACAAGCCTTTATAAGGTTTAGTCAACTCCATCTGGTCCACACATTATGTGATCGGATCTATGCACAAACTTTAGATACAGTATCAGCTTTCGAGGAATTGACCGACTTGCTCACCCCATTTCTTTCTTCTAAGAACTGTGGAGGAACTAGGAAATCATCCGGCTCGAGCTGGTTCAACTCAGACTGCGTTAAAGCAAGGAGGCTGCTGCGACAGTTAGTGGCAAGGATGCAGCGATTCCCTTTTGCAAAAAATAGGTTGAAGGTGGTTAATGCTAGGTATTCTTACCGTCTCTTGTTGAAGAGGAAGAGATTTGATTATCAAGTAACTAAATGGCAACAGCTATTACAAGCATTTCAAATGAATGACTCCAGACTTTTCTGGTCACTTATAACTCAAGCAAGTTCTGCTTGCTTTCGGGGACAGAAGGATCTAATTCCTGTGACCGAGTGGCAGCTTTATTTCCAGAAGCAGTTTTTTTGCTCAGATAACCTCCCCCAACTTCCGGCACTTAGTCCAATAGATCGCTTTCCAGACTGGCCCCCAGTTATGCCAGCTGACTTATTCGATCTTATAGCTGAGTTGAAATCTGGTAAGGCCCCCGGTCTTGATTTTATACCCCCAGATCTCTTGAAATTCGAGGTCTCATGGTGGTCCTCATTATTGGCCCCCCTGTTTACTGTGATCAACCGGACTGGGCAGATACCTAGGCATTGGCTTAAGAGCTTGGTGATCCCAATCTTTAAAAAAGGGGACCAGAATGATCCCGCGAATTACAGGCCCATAAGTCTCTTATCAGTAGTAGGGAAACTTTATGCAAAATTTCTCCTCGCTAAATTACAGAAATGGCTGGATGTCTCCAACTTCATTTTACCTGAACAGGCAGGTTTCAGAACTGGCCAATCAACAGTGGATCATGTATGGGTCCTCAACTATTTAATTTCTAAATATGTTTCCCATCATTCTGGTAACTTATTATACTGCTGCTTTGTTGACTTAAAAGCCGCATTTGATTCCATTAATAGGGAACGCTTGTGGCAAAAACTTAGTAGTTTCTCTATCGATGGTCGTTTGCTTTATCTAATAATTAGGTTACATCAGGGTAACACTCTCCAGGTCCGCCCCTCTTTGAACCAACCACTAACATGCGATATCACCCTAAATCGGGGTGTGCGTCAGGGCTGCATTCTTGCTCCCTCCTTGTTCAATGTTTACATGAATGATTTAATTCCTTTCATGTCTAGGTGCGATACCCATGCTCCCAAATTGGGCTCCCGAAGATTACCCACCATGCTTTATGCAGACGATACTGTGTTGCTATCATTAACCCAGGTGGGTCTTCGACGGAGCATGCAACAATTTGCCTCGTATTGCGACCAAGAAAAGTTGGTCATCAATTATACCAAGACCAAAGTCTTGGTGGTTGGTCGCAAGCGCAAACAGCACAATTGGCAGGTGAATTCGCATGTGATAGAACAAGTCCGCACCTTTAGATATCTTGGAGTTGTTCTTTCTGCTACCGGAAGATGGGCATCACATATGGATGCAGCTATTTCTCAGGCTCAAAAGTCATCGAACGCAATCATAAATTTTTACCATACTCGGGGCGGGAAACTGGTGGGTCCTGCCCTCCGATTGTTTAGGGCAAAGGTAACATCGCAATTACTATACGCAGTTGCAGTATGGGGCATGACTGTCCTGGATAGGCTCGAGGGAATTCAGAACTCTTTCCTTCGTGCAATCCTGGGGGTCCCTAGATGTGTCCAGCAAGTGGTCCTCAGAACTGAAACAGCCTCAAGACCTGTAAGGTCACAAGCCTCAGCTGCAATATTCAAGTTGTGGCTGAAAGTGGAAGTTTTTCCTCCTGCCCCGGGTTCCCTTTTGGCCTATATTCATAGCTTTGTTAAGGACGACCCTTGGTGCTGTTCTGTTAGGGTGGAATTGATGAAACTTGGCCTCCCGTGGGACCAATTGCCAACTTTGGGACCCAAGGGGGCAATGAAATTAATTAGACAGAGGATTCTGGACCAGGAAATCCAGACAGAAAATACTGCTCTGTCTACCCAGAAGGTTGTCCCAGGGTACATATTTAGAGGCCCGCAATATACCCCCGCACAGTATCTAATAAACTGGGTACTTTGGGCCCAGAGGAGGGCTTTCACTCTATTACGTCTGAATGTTTTCCCTTCTGCAATGCTGGAGGGCAGATTCCATAAGGTCCCGAGAGCTGACAGATTGTGTCTTTTTTGCGATCTTGCGGTGCCTGAGACTGTCAACCATATCATTTTGCAATGTCCAGCCTACAGTCAATTGAGGAGAAGGTATATCCAGAGATTTATTGATGACCTTCCTGTGGGACTGTCCGATGATATTTATTTGCAGCTATTGTTGGACATTAGAGATACTCCACGCTCTAGAGCGGTGGCAGCCTTTGGGGCTTGTATAGTGTTTTATAAGCAAAAACGGGGGTTGTATTCTGAACTCTGAATAAATATAACAGCTCTACGTCGCATATAGTGATCCTAGCTTCATCCCAGTAACCTTTGAAGGAGGTACCTTGCTTTTACGCAATTTGGAATTTATGCGCATTTTGTTTGAATGGCTCATATTAAAATTTATTCTTCCTCTTATAAGGCCAAGTTGGGAGCCATTTGTTGCCCCTTAAATCCCTGGGAAGAGTAACAAGCAAGTTATTTACAAACATGTTTTGGGAGTAAAAAGTGTTGCCATCTACACGAGAAGGTTAAAGTGTTGCCCCATACAAGGTTGCTCGTGGGTCAAGGTAGGAAGTCTAAGGTTGTCCCTAGATTTCTTGGGAAGAGTACGGCATTAAGTGATGTACTTGATAAACTTAATTCTGATATTTATTTTTATACCCATTTATACTTTTTTTGTGTGGTTGGATATGTTCAAGTATCTTTATTTTTGGCTGATTTTAAAACTTGTGTTTATGTAATTTATTATTTTGTATGTGTTTAACTTTTGTTACGGCCTTCGGCCAAACAATAAACGTATTACCTTACCATAATCCTTCAGGTCCCGTCAAAATGTCAAGAATTTCTTTTCTTTTAACTTCTGTTGTTCTATCTCTAATTCTCTGGAAAATTTACCTTTTTTCTTCAAAGTCCTTAAGTCCCAATTCTTCCTTCAGTTTCTGCCCTAGGGAATCAGACTTCTGTTTTAACCTCTCTACTTCTTGGATGACTCTCTAATCAAGAGCATCAGATCATTTGTTCAGTGTTCAATATTGCATACCATTTTTCGGTAAATAATTCATCCTGTGGTAACATGAATGAATCTTTGGGTGTTTTCAGACGTGACGGGGCGGCTTCGCCCCGTCCCAAAAACAACCCAGAGATTCCCCACCGGGCTCACCCAGGCACGGCAAACAGACGTGCCGGGGATCCCGGCGGGGAATCAGGGAGGGTGCGGGGCCGCGCGGTGCAACGTGCGGCCGCACGGCCCTGCCCCCTCCACGCTCCCTTGCCGCCCTCCCTCCGGGGAGACGGGGGGGCGGCGAGGCCAATGCCGGCACAGCGTCTGGCCGAGTTCACCACGGCCCGGAATCCCGCCGGGGATTCCGGGCCATGATAGCCAACCAGACGTTACTTTTTTTTTATGCCCACCTGGAATCACTTTCACCACGCTGCAGCCAATTTTCGCGCCGGTAGCCCGGGAAGCGTGGTTGAAATTGACCCCATGTGGGTATTCAGCGTG
Organism: Sphenodon punctatus; assembly: GCA_003113815.1. NCBI lineage: Eukaryota > Metazoa > Chordata > Lepidosauria > Sphenodontia > Sphenodontidae > Sphenodon > Sphenodon punctatus. Next base: position 3,207,436 of record QEPC01003965.1, read on the forward strand.
GTGAACATCTGGTGGCCGCCAAACAGACGTGCAGGGCACAGTGACCACATGTAGGTTTCAGCGTGGTTCACTGTGATCTCGTCACATCTGAAAACACCCTTTGAGAATCCTCAATCCTCTTGGGATAATGCTCCTTTTGACATATTCACCCAAAGTATTTAAGTGTGCCGCTATTTTCATTAATTTGAATTCTAAATCTTTAAAGTTGTCCCAAGTTTTACCCAATGGTTGATCCATCAAATTAGAGAAGAATGATTCAGTATCAACAAGCACTCTCTCTTCTTCCTAAGAGTAACTGAATAAATTACCTGTGTTTGCCATGCCTAATATACTTCAAAGAAACAGCAGAGGCTGTATCCCATAGGGGAATCTAAAAAACCACCCACAACTATCAGATACAGAACAATGGAGGTGGAAATGCCTTAAATCAACACAGCACTTGTAAAACCACAACCGTTTTTTGGTATTAAAACAACAATATACTGCATGGCATACCCAGCCAGAATAGGCCCCGATTCATTGGCCAGCCAGGTTTCTGTGATACATACGAGATCAGCGGCATGGTCCAGGATTTTTTCCTGGACTTGGCGCTTTATTAGCCACCGATCTCTCATTTAACAGCACCATCACAGGGTTGGGGGCCATCTGACCAAGAACCACCTATGCCACTGCTTGAGGGATAGTAAGCGGGACATGCAACAAGCATCTATCTATAATGGATTAATCGAAATTTTAGTAAATGACTAAAGTCTTAAACAGTTTTTAAAAAATCTAGGTAGAACACACTATGTGAGTCTGTAATTGTGCTTATTTAGTTAGTTGAATTTTTATCCCGCCCTTCCCAAAGGCTCAGTGGCTAATAACATCTTAAATAACATACATAAAATATACAATACAATACAATTTTTATTGATCAAGTGTAGCCAAAGGCCATTGCCCCAAGTATAAAAATACAATATGATAGAACATAATCTGGTTCTAAAAACAATATCAAAGTAAAAATATATACAAATACCACACAATTTGTCAAACAACGCCCCCCGCACAGTTGAATCCAAATAGAAGGAATAGGTTTTATATGACTGTATGACAATTTTTTACCAAGTTCCTTGCAAACCCTAGGGCCTTACCCCACCAGGCCTACCACAACCTGTCCTGGATATATACCCTGGAAGTTCATAAATTTCCTCCTAACTATAAATGCATGGGTCAAAAAAGAAGAAATTTCTACTACCAAGTCAAGCGAAGAATCAGTTAAGAAAAGCCTAACCAATTCCAAAGTCGCTCTTCCAGGGAGTTTATCTAAAAAAGGGCCAAGAAAACAATCCCTCAAACTCTGATACATAGGGCAACAGAAGAGAATATGACCTGTCTTCTGTCTCCATTGCATCAAAGGGACATACCCATGATGCAAAAGGAATCTGCTTTGGTCTCCCTTCCAACACCCTTGAGGGAAGCACATTTACCCTTGCGCAAAAATACAATTATCTGCCGCAAGGAGAAGTAATCCAACTCAAATATTTTGCTATTTCCTTCTGGTGAGGGCCTAAATATCCATAACTTTCTAAGGCCACATATTCAAATACCCGAGACAGATCCCCCTGCCTGTCCAAATCCTCAAGCCGCCCTAGTGCTGCTTTGCGATTTTTTTGTCAAAATGTATTCTTCAGAGAAACCAATTTGCTTTAGCTTGATATTAATGGATTTGTTCCATTTGCTTTGAAACGAATCTGTCTGCAAATGATTCAGCAAACCCCAACAGTTGGGGAAAATAATCTTTAACCAAAGTTGGAAGATGTTCTTCCGAATCTCGCATTCTAGACTAGATTGACCAAATTCAAGCCTAAGAACAGCCACAGGTCTACAACAAGGGGCATTTATCAGAGCCCGTAAAAAACCTCTTTGAACTATATTCGACTTGTTTGCATAAGCCATGGCCCAAACTGCAGCCCCATAAGCCTTTGCATTAAATACCTTTATGGCATCCAAATAGGCCACTGTTGCTGTTTGTCTAAAAAAGCGACAAATTATGAAGGCTGAACCGTTGGCCCTAATCAGAGCAGACTCACAGTGGAACTTCCAACACCCCTTTGCCTGGAAAGTTATCCCTAAATATTTATAGGTCTGTGCTTGATTTAGCACCTGCTTATTTATTATCCATCTATTTTTTACACTCCTGGGAAAAGACTACTACTTTAGTCTTAGCATAATTTATTTGTAAGTGATTGGATCCACAATATTCTGACAAGGCAGATAGTTGTCACCGAAGACCTAAACTTGTTTGTGACAAAATCACCGCATCATCTGCATATAATAAACACCCAAGTGATGAGAAGCCAGTTTTGGAGGAAAAAATTACACAGCCGCCATCTTAGGGATGAGATCATTCAAAAACAAATTGAACAGTATAGATGCCAAAACACATCCCTGCCTTACTCCTGCTGATATTGGCATTTTGTTTAAGTCCCCCTTGTTATTGAACTTAACCCGCAGGGACGACTTAGCATATAATCATCTAATTAAAGTGAGTACACAAGGCTCAATGGCGAGATTCTTTAATTTCTCCCATAATAAGGGCCTGTCAACCAGGTCAAAAGCTGACTTCAAGTCAACAAATGCAGCAAAAAACCTCTGATTGGTTGATCTATATTTTTGTATTAAATGCGCCAGCAGTAATGCATGCTCTATCGTCGAGCGCTCCTCTATAAACCCCGCCTGTTCAGGGAATATTACACTCTGCTCCCTAATCCGTATAGAGAGCCGTTGCATCAGAAATTGAGCATATATTTTGCTGATAACACTTAATAGACTTATAGGTCTATAATTGAAAGGATTTGATAACACGTCAGCCTTATAACAATAGCCTGCCCCCATATTCCTGGCACTAACCCTGTTCTGTTAATATATATAAAAAGAGCCATCAAAACAGGAATCCACCAGTCTCTGAACTTCTTAATAAACTCAATTTGAATAAGATCTGGGCCAGGGGCCTTGTTATTTTTAAAGGACTCTATTAGCCCTGCAATATCTTCATTTGTGAGATCTGGCCATTCATTCAGCTCTGAGGAAGGTAATTTTACTTCACACATCTCTGGATTGAAAGGGAATAATATAGCAAAATGCTCTTCCCAAGATTTTTTTGGAATAGGAAATGGTATACAGCTTCTTGCTGTTCCAAGTGATCCATTTATGATCCTCCAGAAAAATTTAGAATCCTTGGATGATGATGCTAAAGCCAACTTCTTCCATTTCCTATCTGTGTATAACCTTTTTTGGATTGAATAAGGGATTTATACTGCTTCTTTAGCACAAAAAACTCAGGGGGCGGATAACTATCATTCCTATTTTTATATGAATCAAACTTTCTACAAACTTCTTCCGTCAGAATCCTACATTCCTTATCAAACCAGGGATTTCCTTTAAGCAGAAACCCCTGGTTCAACTTCTTGGATTGATTTTCAATAAGACAAAAAGATATATATGCACATAGCTGCTCAAACACCCCTAAACCAGACTCCGTTACATTTAATTCAAGTACCTGCTAATTGATCACACTTTGGGGATTTCAGAACTAAATCAAGGGACAAGGACATCGGCTCGTTCCGTCTCGGTCTACAATATTTGTCAACAGGATCGTTCAAGGACTCCCTTCTCAGAGATGCAGTTTGAAAATTTTCCAATGACAGTGCTAGTTCAAGCGGCAAATGATTGCTATAAAAACAGGGGCCACTGCAAAACTCCTCAATAAGGGGATCACTTCTGGTGCTACAATCGCATAATCCACCACACTGACCCCCTGGTGGCCAACAAAGGTAAAATTGCCACCCGTACTACTGGGAAAAGCCCCATTTAGAACCTGAAGCCTAAAACTCGACAACTTGGCCAAGTGGATTCCATTATTATTAATTTGGAGATCTTTAGATTTCTTAACAAGATGATGCACAGAGTTAATGCTACTTGGGAGATCACAATAAAAGCACAGGGCTTCATCATCCCTCCCAATTCTGGCATTAAAATCACCAGCTATAATTAATAGTGCAGTTGGATACCGCTCTATGAGCCCTATTATATAATTTTCTAAGTTGATCCAAACTGAGGCGACACAAGATCTAGCTTTTAATGGGGGAATGTAAGCTGAAACAATAATAAAAAGAAACTTGCTAATTTTGATAATTATCCCATTTGCAAAGGGAGGATATACCTCCTCCCCTAATATCTCCACATCCAAGGTATCTGAAATACAGCATGTCAATCCTCCACTGGGCTGCCCCCTGGCTTTAATCACTACAGCTGGAACTGAGAAAGAAGTGTAACCCCTGACAAAAATTTCCTCTTTAGACCAAGTTTATTGTAGGAGAAAAAGATGAAAATCCAACAAATATGCCAAAGCATCCTCCATCTAGCTTTAAATTATTCCAGTCAGCGATATTCCAAGAACATATATTGAAAAACTACTCATCTATGGCCTCATATAAGCTCGCCCTCTCCACTGAATTAGCCCTTCCTACCCCTTCCAAGTCCTCATATTGGTCAACGTTACAAGTTCCTGGGTATTCACTAACAGATCTCCATTTTCCAATGAGCTAACTGGTTGGGGTGAGACATTTGTTGAGTTAAAAATTCAACAGATACAAAGGAAGCCCACCTCACCAAAATAAAGAACAATTCTAAACCAGAACTATCCAACCCATCCATCTCCATTGCCCCCTCATCATCATCTGACAGCCTAAAAGGTTTTGTTAGAGGACGTCTAGATACTGGCAAATTAGGTGAACTTAATGTATTCCAATTCATTGCTATATCCATCAATCTATGATTAATGGTATTATGCACAGTCTTTACTTCTAGCCCCCAATTTGGCATCTGATTGTTTATTTAGATCAGTTGGCTGCCTATAAAAAGTTCTACCTCTATCACTAGGCCTCGCACCCATCAAAGTGGGAGCGCGATTAGACAACCTTAAAGGGGTAGCACTGGGATTGGTAAAAACTTCACCCGCTATAACACCCCAAGATTGGAGTAAATCGAAATCGCCCAAAATTCTATCGGCCATGGTCACTGTCTTAGAATGAACTAACAGTCTTTGCATTCTCCCAAAGGTAGGTAATTTCTGAAAATATGTAATATGCCAGGCAGGTATATTTACCTGTAAAATGTTAGTAAGATGTTTTGATATAAGGACTTTAGTAGCCCAACTTGGAAAAAAGCCATTTGGTAAAGGGAAGATTTTTAGGGAAACAACTTTCCGATTCAATGCGAATAGTCCAAAGGCCCCCAGGGATTTGAATTGATCCTTCCTATTCTCTCTTCGCATGCCAGAGCCCCTCTTTCTGGTAGGTACATTAGATACTGGCCTCTTCCTATCTGATTTTTCTTGTTGAACTATTGGAACCTATATTGGCAGAATTTGCTTTTGTCCTATTGGATGGGGTTTCTGTGTATTATACACTGTTGTGGGTTGCATAGCCCTCCCCTACCCCCTGCATATCCTTCATCAAATCTGTAACCACCTTAAATTGACTTTTTTGCGATTCCAGTAAAGCAGTAATCCTAGCAAGCTGTGAGATAAGTTTCTTGATTAAATCGCCAACTATGAAACATTGGGTTCCCATCAGCTCTTAAAAATTGGCTGACTTTAAATCACCAGCCAAGAAATCCTCCTCCCCCGATACACAAGCGAAATTCCCTCCTGTATCCTCTATATTAATTTTCTGTTGCATGGTACCTACCCCACAGGGGTCCATCATTGTCTCCTCCCCTGGCATAACAAAAAAGGAATCTAATTTTGTTTGTTTGTTCGCTAATTGAGATTCTATTACCCCAGCTTGGGTTTGCTTATGCTTAATTTGGCTCATAATTACTATCTACTGCACAAAGGCAACCCTAAGTCCCCTCCGCCGCCAAAATGGTGGTGATGGGTAATTTGTTGTGCCCCCCCCCTTCCCCTTGTAGGGAGACTCAGAGTGGGGCCGTGTCAGGGAGGCTTGTTAGAAAACCTTCCCTGATGGTGATTGGGGTTGCCAGGGCAACCACCCCTGATACCTGAGCGCGCTGTGCTGAATTTTGAGGACCCCCTGTGAGCCGCTTGGGAGCGGTATTCCAGCGGGCAGTGGCCGAAGAGTCAGCAGCAAGGACTCTTGCTGCTGGTTCGCCGACCCTCTCCGTTGAAAGGGCCTTCCCACGTGGGTGACATGGGAAGAGCAAAGAGAAAAGGCAGGCAGAAAAAAGCACTGGCGGTGAGGGTTCCTAGGCACAGAGAGGCTCCCTGGGCGTGAACAAACAGCGGAGGGTGAGATGATGTTTCCCCGCCTGATGGAGTGCGAGACCCGGCTTTGGACTTGCAACCCCTCCCCTGGTGGGGGGAATGGAGTGGAGGCCACCACGCGACCTGAGATGGGGGGCGGTGAAGCGACGGCCATGGCTGGCAGGAGTGAGCCAGCTTTGGAAGTGCCAGGCAGGAATCACACAGGGGAAGCTGGGGTTAGCCCCCTGCTAGAGCAGCAGGGAGTATGGAGGGGTGGTAGGGTGGTGACCCCCCCCCCAGCAAGAGGGTGGTGTGGGTGTACCTAACGGCACTCTGGGACCCCGACAAGGAGAGTGGAGGCACTCAGGAAAAAGGGGGACAGTTCCCTCTCCCCCACAAAACTTATCCAGGGTGCAGGAGGTCAACGGGAAATATAGGTAGAGCACCATGCCAAGGGGCGGACATGGGCCCACTATTACAGACTCTATACCCCGGGGGCCTGGCACTTACCACCAGGAGCGAGGGGAAGGACACAGGGATAGGGGACCTGTATGGGATCCCGAGGCTGGGCCAGTACCAGCAGCAAGCGGTCACGAGGGCCGCTGCATTGGTTCCAGGAATGGTCGCTGATCTGGGCAGCCAGGCAGCAATGCCTGGGTTTTTTTTATCTTCCCACAGTGGTAGGCCACCACTGGCGAGTAGGAGGCGGGTCGAGGGCCAGGAGCAGTGGGCTGATCCCATGGACCAGGAGATGTGGCGGAGGATTCTGGCCTTGGAGAAAGAATTGGAACGTGATAATGGGACAGCCCGCGGAACACCCAGTGGTTGACCTCGAGAGGGAGATGATTGAACGAGGCAGGGTGTAGGGTGAGTTGCATGGCTGGGATGAGATGGATATGGGAGAATGAACACCAGGGGAGTTGGGTCATCAGTTGGGGCCCTCAATTAGGGGTGGTTTAGGGCCTGCCCACGGTGGGGGGTTAGCGGCTCCTCAGCAGGGACCCTTGGGGGACACTCCACCTGTCCAGCTAGGGGTGGGCACTTGCCAAGGAACCCAGCAGAGTGGGCCACAGCTATTGTGTCTGAATAGGGCATAGGTGTGGGTCACGCCAACTTTGGCACCAAATCCTGATTGGGTAACGAAAGCATGGGCCCTGGTGAGTGAGGAGAGGGACACACGTGTAACCGGGACTGACACAGGCTCCGCCAGTACAGATCGGGCACCCACCAAGGAGGTCACGGACACGGTAGCGCAAACAGCCACCCTCCCCCTGGGGGAGCCATTCCGAGCGTGGCTGCTCCGTTCGGGGAACATTTACTCCCGGCCACAAAGGAGAAGATATTGTGGGGGGAGTACATGGATCTTTACGCCCTGTTGTTCAGTGATCCAATCCTGGATCACTCGGAGCAGGAGGACAGAAAGGGGAAGGATAACTTTCGACGCCCTAAAGCAGATTGCAATTGGGCAAATTGGACAGCTGCATTTGCGGTATATATGGGGGTTATTCAGCAAGCTGACCCCAGTTGAGGGCTCGAACTCCACAAATACGCAGATATCATCCAGAGAGCATATGGGACGGGCCTGGCAGGAGCGTAGCTGAGGTATGATGAAGCATTTTCTCATAGAGCGGCTACCACGCCAGGGTTGCGTTGGGACGTTCACACACCAGATTTATGGCTGGAATGTATGATTGATGTGACCAACGCACCCCGAGCCGATAGTGGCCATCCCCTCGTTCGGGGAAGGGTAGCACCTGCGAACGACCCGTTTTGGGGGGAAAGTCGAAAGGGGGGCCCGGTCCATGTTGGGAATACAACAGGGTGGGCCGGTGCAGCCGGGCGACATGCAGATTCCACCACGGCTGTTCCAATTGTGGGGGAGGTCACCCGGCACTTAACTGTTTTCGGCCTACGCAGAGTAGTGGTAAAGGCAGGGAGCGCATGACACCAATGCTCCGGGCTCTGGACTGGCTACCTATAAAGTACCGGGCCAGGTCCAAGGGGCTGGTTTTAACCTTTAAAGCCCTTCACGGCCTGAGCCCTGCTTATCTGCGGGACCGCCTCACTCCCCATGTGCCGTGTGACCCTTGAGATCGTCCGTCGGAGCCTTTTTGGAGGTTTCCTGGGTGAGGCGGGTGGCCACTGATGTTAGATCTTTTTCGGTGGCCGCCCCTGTGCTGTGGAATTCGCTCCTGGAGGAGGCTCGGTTGGCTCCCACTCTATGTAAGACCTGGCTGTTCCGTCAGGCTTTTGGCGAGAGGGGGGGGTTCCCCCCCACATATTGTAATTTTAAATTGTTTTAAAATTTGTTATATTGTTTTTATTGAATGTTGTTTGTCCCCCGGGCTGCCCTGAGGGCAGGAGGGGTGGGATATAAATTTTAAATAAATAAATAAAGTAAAATAAAATAAAGGGAAGTATGGTCAGGGGGGAGGAAACAGAAAGGGAGGCCAAGGAACACCCTTGGGCACCTGCCCTCCCAAAGGGACCGACGCTAGTCAGAATTGACCGCCTAGAGCGGGCACTTAAGGGGCACCTCGATCGGGCGGAAGTGAATTATGTGGTGCAGGGTTTTAAACAGGGCTTCATTATCCCAGCTGTGCCGGTGTAGCAGCAGGGGACAGTGCATAATTTGAAATCTGTAAAGGGAATGGAAGAGGTGATGAGGCAAAAAATTGCAAGGGAGGAGGTAGGGTAGCATTTGATGTAACGGTAGTTAAAGCAAAGGCCATGGGAAGGGGTGCGCTGCTGGCAAAGTGTGACGTCAAATCAGCGTTTCGCTTGCTACCAGTGCATCCCAGTAGCTTCCACTTATTGGGTTTCCATTTCGAGGGGCAGTACTATTACGACCGTGCTATGCCTATGGGTTGCTCGATATCATGCTCTGCATTTGAGCACTTTAGTTCCCTGATGGAGTGGGTCTTTAAGCAAAAATTGTGGGCGGGCGATGTAACAAAATACCTGGACGATTTTTTGATAATATGCCGCCCACGAGTGGGGGACTGCGCTGCTGCCCTACAGTTGTTCCAGGAGGTGGCAGGAGAATTGGGTGTCCCCTTAGCCCCTGAAAAAACCAGAAGAACCTGCAACGAGGCTCACCTATTTGGGTATAGAGTTGGACACAAAATTGATGTTATCAAGTTTGATCGAGGATAAGTTAGCGGATATGAGGGAGAAGATCAGGGAGTGCATGGTGGCTCAAAAAATTACTGTCCATTCATTACAATCAGTGGTGGGAAGCCTTAACTTTGCCTGCCGGATAGTGGCACCGGAGAGAGCATTTTTATCTCGGTTATACGAGAAGTTGAGGGGAGAACTACGCACACACACACACATACCCATTACCGGATACGGGTCACTAGGGAAATGAGACAGGGGCAGGTTAGGAAATCAAAGTGGCCTGGGAAAATATACTTTTAGTGGCCCTGCGCCGGCGGCAAAGCCACTGGGACGCCAAAAACGGGCCAAGGGGGCGTGGCTTGGGGGCTTGGCAGAGTGCACCAGATTTGGGGCCAATCAGAGCTGAGTCCCCAGACTCGAGGCTCAGCAGCCTGGCAGGGGTGAGTGGGAGGTTATGGGGGGCTGGCAGGGGGAAGACTGCCACTGGTGGGGGTACTGGCCCTCATTTCAGTACTCTGGCTCCCCAAATCACTCTGTTTCAGTGCTCAGTGGCCCCCAACCGAAAATCACTCTGTCCCTTGCTATGCATCCTACTATGCATGCATTCAGTAAGGCTTCTTCATTCCTACACCAGCTGCACTAGTATTCCACAGGCCCTGTGTTGACTTAGTCTGGTAGCAATTCTCCCCTCAGTCTTCTCTTTGCTAAGCTCAGCACAGCTAAAGACATCCAATATCTACATTATTGTATATTAAGGCCCAGGGCTGTAGCCAGGAATTTTTAGTTGGAGGGGCTCTAAGTATAGTAAGGGAGTGTATCATGTACGCGTGTGCAAAGCACGCACGCGAGCTCCCAGAACCCAAAGTGGCTGGGGCTTAAAAATGGGGCGGGGCTTAAGGGATGGGGCAGCTTCTGGCAGCTTCTAAAATATACTAATTCACACAACTGCTGTTCTAAAATTTAGTTTTATTAAACAGTAATAAC
>QEPC01003965.1:3245656-3264146 GCA_003113815.1 Sphenodon punctatus
CCGGGGGTGCCCTCCTGGAGGTCCCCCGTGTTAAGCGGGGGGCCACGATGGAGCGAGCATTCTCGGTGGTAGGGCCGCGGCTGTGGAACTCCCTTCCGGAGGAAGCTCGCCTGGCCCCAAGCCTTTTGACATTTCGGCGGAACTGTAAGACCTGGCTGTTTGCCCAGGCCTTCGGGAGGGAGGGTGGGGGGGGTGATTTTAATCCCCCGCCCATTTATTTATTTACTATTGTCTTTTAGCCCTGTTTTATTGATGCATTTTATATTTATATTTTAACTGATTTTAATTGTTTTATCATTGTTGTTAGCCGCCCCGAGCTGCATTGCAGGAGGGGGCGGGATATAAATCTATAAAATAAATAAAAATAAATTTTAAAAAAATTAATTTATTCAATATTCATCAGTTTGTGGCCCAATGTGTTCATCAGTGAGTGGGATATGTTATTTGATGGGGATGAGTGATTTTTAACAAATTCCAAATTTGAACTCAAACTAATCTAGCTAACTGAAGACATATGATAAACTAAAACAAACACTGAACTTAACATACTAACTAAGCAAAGTTAAGCTTGTGCAAATATTCTAGTTCAGATAAATAAAATCTGAACACTTGTTAATAAAAACTAATCTTTAAACTTGATTTGTGAATTGGAAAAGCCTGTGTGTCATAGTTTCTTCTTGTATCCTCCTACACTGGAAAGGTTAGGCTGTCTGGGACAGCTGGCATCTCTACTGCATGGTAGCTGTAGAGTCCAGGGGAAAGCCACTTGAGAGCTATCTGGATCTCATCCCACAAGTGCAGTGTTGTAGCTCTGATAGCAGCAGGGCCTCTTGCCTTTCCTCTCTCCTTAGCCATACCAGACAGGGCTGAGCAGGGCCGTTCTTGAATGGTTCCATTCTTTCCTGGCTGGGAGAACCCAGCGTGGGTGATTATTCATCTTTTCCACAGGGCCTAACATGTGGAGTCCTGCAGAGTCCAATCTTGTCCCCTTTCTTGTTCAATATGTATATGCAACCTTTGGGGGAGGTTGTTAGAGAGTTTGGCGTAAGGTGTCATCAATATGCTGATGACACCCAACTAAATCTCTCATTTTCATCAGACTCAGGTCTGGCAGTCTCAGGGCTTACCCAGTGTTTATCAGCTGTGGGGGACTGGATGAGGACAAACCGCTTGAAGTTAAATCCTGACAGGATGGAGGTTATGGTTGTGCGTTGTGGGGAAAGCCAGGGGAGTGATGGCCCCCATCCTTGATGGGGTTTGTCCTCCCCTGGTATCTCAGGTCCGTAGTTTGGGGGTGCTCCTTGATCCACAGCTCCGCCTGGATGTCCATGTGGTGGCTGTGGCAAAGGGTGCATTTCGCTAATTACACCTGGTACGTCGACTTAGGCCGTATTATTTATTTATTTATTTATTTATTTTATTTTGTTGCACTTATATGCTGCCCCCTCATGCCTACGGCATCTCAGGGTGGCTTCCAACACAAAATAAAACACTTTACAACAATATAAAAACCACATTACAAATCTAAAAAAATCCAATATTATTATTAAAACAAATTTAAAACACTCCCCCCCCCCCCAAATTTAACCCACCCTCCCCTCCTCACCTCCAAAGGCCTTGGAGAACAGCCATGTCTTACAGGCCCGACGGAAGACCAACAGACTCTGGGCCAGCCGTGCTTCCTCTGGAAGGGAGTTCCACAAACGCGGCCCAGCCACCGAGAACACCCTCGCCATTGTAGCCCCCCGATTTACACGGGAGACCTCCAGGAAGGCAGCCCCGGTGGACCGGAGGGGCTGTCCTGAGTCCCAGAGGGCGGAGCAGTCCCTGAGGTATCCAGGTCCAAGACCGTACAGGGCCTTCTAAATCAAAGTCAATACCTTGAATCTGGCTCGGCATGTTACAGGCAGCCAGTGCAGTGCACGGAGCACCGGTGTTATGTGCTCTCGTCGGCCCGTCCCTGTTAGGAGATGGACCGCTGCATTCTGCATTAGCTGCAACCTCCGGGCCAGCGTCAAGGGAAGCCCCACGTAGAGCACGTTACAGCAGTCCAGCCTCGAGGGGATGAAGGCATGGATCGAAGTGGCCAGGTTGGGTCTGGAGATGTACGGGCGCAGCCTCCGCACCAGATACAGCTGGCAGAAAGCCGCCTTCGCCACCGCATCCACCTGCTGATCTAGACGGAGGCCCGCATCCAATAACACCCCCAGACTCTGAACCTGCTGGGCCACGGAGGGGCGCACCCCCTCCACAAGAGGGGGCAACAGCTCCCCCGCTTGGCCTACCACCATCACCTCCGTCTTATCAGGATTGAGCTTCAGTCTGCTCTGCCATAACCAACTCGCCACGGCCTCCAAACACTGAGATAGCACAGAGACGGCAGGGCCTGGGTCGACTGAAAAAGAGAGGCAAAACTGGGTACCATCAGCATATTGGTGGCAACGCACACTAAACCCTCTCATGATCTCCCCCAAGGGCATATATATATATATATTAAACAATAAAGGAGACAGGATTGAACCTGGCGGAACGCCACCATCCAGGGCCCGGGGGCTAGATGTTTCAGTTCCCAGGACAACCCGCTAGGTCCTCCCTGAGAGGAATGACTGGAACCAACCAAGGGTGGTCCCATCCAGACCCCCCAGGTCACGCAACCGTCTCAACAGCAGTCCATGGTCCACTGTATCAAACACAGCTGAGAGATCTAGCAGGACCAGTAATGTCGAACGTCCTGCGTCCATCTCCCGGCGGAGATCGTCCACCAAGGCCACCAATGCCATCTCTGTACCATAGCCGGGCCGAAACCCTGATTAAAACGGGTCAAGAAAACTGATCCCGTCTAGGTGAACCTGGAGCTGCAAGGCCACTGCCCATTCAATAACCTTCCCTAAAAAGGGAAGGTTAGAGACGGGTCGGTAACTGGCGAGTGCGTCCACATCCAAGGATAGCTTCTTCAACATGGGACGAACCACCGCCTCCTTGAGACAGGGGGACAGATTCCCCTGCCGAAGGGATGTGTTGATTACCTCCGCCAGCACCGGCCCCAATATCTCCCTGGAGGCTTTCACCAACCAGGACGGGCAAGGATCTAATTAACAACTAGTGGCCCTAACCGACCCCAGGATCTCCACAGCATCGGCTGGCGTCACTTCCTGAAACTCATCCCAGAAAGATGGACCAGACAGCGCCTCCATCACCTCACACTCTATTCCTACTGTCTCTAATCCAGCGGCGAAGTTGCCCTGGATCCGAGCGATCTTGTCTGCAAAGTAGGTGGCAAACTCCTCTCAGCAGGCATGGGACAAGTCCCCATCCAGGCGCAGGGAGGCCGGACTGACCAGCCTCTGCACCACCCGGAACAGCTCCGCTGGACGTGACTTTGCAGACACTATGAGGGTGGCAAAGAATTCTTTCTTTGCCACCCTCACAGCCTCAACGTAGGACCGCAAATGGGCCCTATGGAGAAGTCAGTGGATTCAGTGTGAGTCTGACGCCAGCGTCGCTCTAGTTGCCTGCCTTCCTGCGTCATACCTCGAAACCCCTCAGTAAACCAAGGGGTCCTGCAGTGTCGAGACACGGGCAGGGGACGACTCAGAGTCACCCTGTCAATGGCCTCCCCAAGCAAGATGTTCCAATCCTGGACGAGTTCATCCGCAGAGCGGCTGGCAGAGTCCAGGGTTAGCTACCCCAGGGCCTCCTGGAACCGTTGAGGTTCCATCAGCCTCCGAGGGCGGACCATCCTAACTGGTACCTTCCCCTTCTGGGGGTGACGCACTGACAGACCAGTCGTAAGGAGGTAATGATCCATCTATGACAAGGGCATAGCTGTTACATCCCCCACTACCGGATCACCCGCCTCAAGGCCAGAACGGAACACCAGGTCGAGGGTATGCCCTCCCACATGGGTCAGGCAGCTAACAACTTGGGACATATTCATGGTTCCCATGGCGGCCATGAATTCTCACTTCGCCTACACAAGACCAGTGTTGGTATGGGCATTGAAATCCCCCAGGACCAGGATCCTAGAGGAGCCCAACACCACCACTGAGACCAGTTCCACTAGAGCGGAGAGGGATGCTGCTGTGCAGGAAGGGGCCCGGTACACCAGCAGCATCCCCAAATTTCCCCCAGCCAAATCAAACACCACATGGAGGGCCTCAATCCCAGGGATATCTGGAACTGGATACCTCCTAACTGACCACGTCTCTTTAAAAATCATAGCTACGCCACCTCCCCGGCCCCCAGCGTGAGGCTGGTGCTGCATGGCATACCTGGCTGGAACGAGATCAGCTAAAATTGGCCCCGCACCTCATCCAGCCAGGTCTCTGGTATACATCCAAGGTCCGCCGCCCCATCCAGGATCAAATCCCAGATTATCGGGACCTTATTAACTACGGACCTCACATTCAACAGCATCAGTCCCCCGCAGTGGGACCCTGGACCCTCAGGTGGTGGGCAGGATCTCTGAAGCTCCACAAGGACCCTAGAGCCCCTAGGTGCCCGAGTCCTCTGCCGCCATCGACCATACCATCCATGACCCACAACGACCCCAATGGCCATCTCCTCCCACCCCCGCCGCCCGCCCCAAGTATGTCTCAGACCTGGACCTGGCCACAATCGTCCATGCTTTTATTACCTCAAGATTAGACTACTGTAACGTGCTGTATGTGGGGCTACCCTTGGTGACAGGCCGGAGACTGCAGCTGGTGCAGAATGTGGCAGCTTGTCTCCTGAAGGGGATGGGCTGACGCGAGCACATTACTCTAGTGCTGTGTTCTCTGCACTGCCTGGTGATAGTCTTTCAGGCCCAATTCAAGGTGTTGGTGTTGACCTTTAAAGCCCTAAACGACCTGGGCTCAGTCTATCTGCAGGACCACCTCCAGATTTTGAATCGACCTCTGCGGTCGGCCGGGGGCGCCCTTCTTGAGGTTCCCCGAGTTTCCTGGTTGTTGACCATGAGGAGGGCGTTCTCGGTGGCTGCACCGCAACTGTGGAACTCCCTCCCATTCGAGGTCCACCTGACCGATGACCTCTCCTCTTTCCGTAAAAAGTTTAAGACCTGGCTGTTCTGCCGGGCCTTTGCCGAGGGAGGTGGGATGGGCGGGTTGGGTTAGGTTGGGGTTTTATTGTTTCTTGGGGTTTCTTAATTATGGGAATGTTGATTTTAATGAATTTTATTATATGTTTTTAAATGTTGTTAGCTGCCCCGAGATGCTTGTGGCAGGAGGGAGCAGCATACAAATGCTGTTATAAATAAATTAATTAATTAAATACCTTCTTTCTCCCATTCTCTGCTTGCTGAGCCTATTAAGTTCCTCTGAATTGAGGAATCTCTGGATTATGGCACTTCCACTGCCCAAAGTTTGGCCTGTGTTCTCTACAATATCTGTGGGGTTGCCAGGAGAGGCTATGAGGAAGATTCTGTGTCATCATTTGGAACTGACAGTGGTTTTATTGGCTGGAATGGAGGCTCCTGCCTTCTTCTCAGAGGGACTTGAGTCTTCTCAGAGGGGCTTTAGATCAAGAAGAGGGGAGACTGGCTCTGCTGTCTTTAATTTCTAATCCTTTAAAGGAGAAAGGCAGAATCAGCAACTGATGAGCAGCCCCCGCTTCCCAAATCCTCTCACTCGTTTGGACCCCTCTTTAAAGTCACTAGACATAAAGGGAAACAAATCTGCAGAAGCTTTTGGTATTTTTTCAGAAAAGAACAGGAAATAAAAAGCTTTTGAGCTGCCTACTTGGCCCCCACTCTGAGCTGCTCGCACAAGAGGGCAGGGGCGGCTGGTGGGTTTTGATGCTGGAGGGGCACTGGGGCAGTAAGGCCAGCGGGCCTAGGGGCAGAGCCAGGGGGACGGTATGCGGAGCCAGGGGGACGGTAGGCCAGTGGCATGGCATAACCCAGCAGCAAGGAGTTCCCAGGGTTAACATCGGATGGAAGAAAACAGTCTACATGCACATCAAGCTTAAAAAAAAAATTATAAACCCAAAACACTGTCAAAACACTGACATAACACTGGCATAACCCAGCAGCAAGGAGTTCCCAGGGTTAACATTGGATGGAAGAAAACACAGTCTACATGCACATCAAGCTTTAAAAAAACAAAACATAAACCCCAAACACTGGCAAAACACTGACATAACACTGGCATAACCCAGCAGCAAGGAGTTCCTAGGGTTAACATCGGATGGAAGAAAACACAGTCTACATGCACATCAAGCTTAAAATAATTTGTAAACTCAAAACACAGGGAAACACCCAAAACACTGGCATAACACTGGCATAACCCAGCAGCAAGGAGTTCCCAGGGTTAACGTTGGATGGAAGAAAACAGAGTCTACATGCACATCAAGCTTAAAATAAATAATTTGTAAACCCAAAACACTGGCAAAACCCAGCAGCAAGGAGTTCCCAGGGTTAACATCGGATGGAAGACAACACAGTCTACATGCACATCAAGCTTAAAATAAATAATTTATAAACCCAAAACACTGGCAAAACACTGGCATAGCCCAGCAGCAAGGAGTTCCCAGGGTTAACATCAGATGGAAGAAAACACAGTCTACATGCACATCAACCTTAAAATAATTTGTAAACCCAAAACACAGGCATAACACTGGCATAACCCAGCAGCAAGGATTGAGGGCGAATGAAAAGGGCTTTGCGCAAGCCTTGGGTGAACAAAATCACTAGAATACGTAATATGCTATCCAAGTACCTCGTATGCTCCGTGTGCTATCGTTGAGGGTAAATGAAAAAGGCCTTCAGCAAACAGAATTGATAAAATGCACATACTATCCAAGTTCCCAGTATGCTCTGTGTGCTACTTTGGAAGGCAAATTAAAAGGGCTTTGGCATGGGCCTTGTGAGAACAGAATCAATAGAATGCATATAACAAATGTTTGTACATGTGAAGAGAACAATGGGAGGAACTTGAATTGAAATGGTGGTGATGCCCCAAATTTCATATATATAGTTTATTCCAAGGGCACTGGGAAAACCATGGCCCAATAATTAAAACAGCGGTAAAAATACAGCAATCTCCCACAAACAACCAAACCATAGAAAATTAAAATGTAAACCAATATAGAGGTATCATAGGTCATAAAATATCCTCACAGTTTAAAATACCTTTTATACAGTTCCCACGCCCACTTGGCTAGGTTTGTTATTTGCTCCAAGGATCTGGCCTGCATACATAAGTCAAAGAATTGTGGCAATGCAAGGTGGACTTTTGCTGCTAACCTCGGCTCAAGAAATCTTGCCTTCAGATGGGAAGTCAGAGGACAAACAAATAGAACATGGAGTATATCTTCCACCTGGCCCAATGGGCAAGTGCAAATTCCTTCTGCATACAGTATGTTAGCACGTCTTCCCACCAGTACTTCTGTAGGGACTAGATCCAACCGCAAGAGCTCAAAGCTCTACGGAGACCATAATCGGACAACAAGGTTAGGTAAGGTTCCAGTGCCCATTGAAATTTAAAGGTCTTATACAACGGTGCACATCTAAGTACTGCAATTTGGCCCAAGTCCATTTGTATTGCCTGGTCTCTTATCTGCTTAGTCAAAAGCCTCTTTTTAGCGGCAGTAGGCAAGGAAGAGAGAATTTCTGATGAAAGGTTCAGGGAATGGATGTGCCTCATAACCTCCTCATAACAAGACCCTGGGCACGCCCATGGCCTCGCCTCCCTATAGCAACAATATGGGAGCCTATCCTCTGATAAGGCTTCTAGTTTCAACCAGTAGTTCACTACAGCTACTAGAATTTTTGTTCTCATTGAATCCGCTCCCAGCTCTACCCATAGTAAGGGAGCTGGGGTAGAATTCGGTACTCCCAATATTGTTCTAAAAAACCAGTTTTGGTGTGCTTCAAGTGCCTCGAGGTGCCATGGACCCCAAATTTCAGCATCAAAGAATGCGGAAGGTCTGGTCTTTAATGTTAGTACCTTCAAAGCAGGGACTATCAGCCTACCACCATATGATCCCCAGAACCTTCGTAGGCCCTTTAAGCCCTGTGAGAATTTTAACTTTGCTGCCTCTACATGGAATTGCCAAGTGGCCGAAGCAGCAAAGGACACTACCAAATATTTGCACACTGGCCTGCATACATAATGGAAATACCATCCAGTATCCCAGTGAACTTGGTCTTCCATTTAGAGACCACCATTGCTTTAGTTTTCTCATAATTTATTTCTAAATGGGATTCTCGACAGAATTGGGCTACAGCCATTAACATTCTCTTCATTCCTAGGGATGATGGAGATATAAAAACCATGTCATCTGCAAACAAAAGTAATGGCACCAACCGCTTAGCCACCTTTGCGGGTAGGAAATAATCATCCTGGAGTCTGGCTATTACTCTATTTATATAGAAATTAAACAAAAATGGGGCTAAAACACAGCCCTGCTTTACACCATTTGTAGTGGATACTTGACTAGACAAATGCCCCTCTTGCGACAGTTTCACCCTAACAAAAGTCTGATTATAAAGCGCTTGAATCAGATAGATTAATCGATGAGGCATATTAGTCTCAAGAAGCTTCTCCCAGAGAATGCTCCTGTCTATTGAATCAAATGCTTGGCGAAGATCAAAAAAAGTCAAATAAAGATTGGTCCTCCTAACCCTAACATATTTCGGTATAAGATGGTACAAGGTAAAACAATGGTCTATCATCGAGTGGGCTTGGCGAAAGCCAGCCTGCTCCTCAGAAAAAAATGTCAATACATTTGCCCAGGCCTCCATCTTACCTAATAAATATTTTGCATACAATTTCACTGTCACATTTATTAAGCTAACCAGACGGTAGTTATGTGGTTGGTCCATATCCCCTGCCTTGTATATGGGGATAACTATGCTTATGTTCCAGCCGGCGGGTATCATGCCATAGGTGTTAATACAGTCAAAAAGCATGGCCAAAACTGGTACCCACCACTTGCTATTTTGGTGAAAAAGATCTGCCAGTAGCCCAGCTATACCAGGGGCCTTATGGGCCTTTGTCTGCTTCAGCAACTGTTTGACTTCTTCAGATTTTACAGGCAGCCACTGAGAAGGCCCTTCAAGGGCCCTTAATGCTGCCTGGTTGAACACATGGATATCTGGTAGCCGATTAAAAATAGTGAAAAAATGGTCTTGCCATTTAGCTGTTGGGATCAGCATCTGAACATAAGGCTTCTTGTAGCCAGTTTTGACTATGGACCAAAAATGGGCCAGTTTTCCCTGCTTAACTGCCCTACTTAGGGATTTCCACACTGCGCTTTGGAACGCCAGCTTCTTTGCTCTAATAAAGTCTTTATACAACCTTTTCTTCTCTACATAGAGGTTTGCTACAGGGCCACCTGAGACACACAAAGGACCTTTTAACAGCTTAGCCAGCCTTCACAAATTTCTTTTCCTGGCTTCACAATCTGAATTGAACCATCTAGGGGGCATCCTAGAGTGCTGCTGCACTTCCAAGTTCGGTTTAACTGGTGCCAAGAAAGATCTACACCGTTCCAATAATTCTGTAAATGCCTTGGTAAGGACTGCAGGTACATCCAGGTCCAGGTCTATAAACAACTGCCTTGCATAAATCAATTCTGGGTCCAGGTGCAACCGTGCGCTACGCGCACTATTTGCTGCAGTACACATCTTGGAGCAATCAGATCACAGTCCTCAAGACTAAAGGCTGCACAAGTCCGTGAACTCACCTGGTTGGATGATAGAATGTAATCAATGGCTATAGGGAAATGATCGCTATATCCTTCTAGCAACACCTCGAACCTAATACACCTCCCCCCTCACAACATCTTGGACACAGAAATAATCGATTACACTGGACCCCTGTTTTGAGACATAAGTAAATTGTCCTACTTGATCCTTACTCATGGTGCTACAATTATGATAGCAGGACAGAAGAAGCTCCCCCCTTCCTGAAGAACTGGGGCAGGAGAGTTCCGGGTGGTGAAATCTTTTAGCTACCTTGGCGTGGTATTTTCTGCCGGTGGATCCTGGGCTTCCCACCTCCAGGCAAGAGTCAATAAGGCATCAAGGGTAGTGGGGGCCATTGCTAGAGCAACCAGGCTGTCTAAGGGGGTCCCCCTGTCTTCTTTTATCAGGGTCTACATTGCCAAAGGGCCACCTATGGCAACTTTGGGGACGGAACTCATCCCTAACCCAGATGAGAGGGCCCTCTAAAGGAGCCAGAACTACTTTCTTCGGCGACTCCTTGGTGCTGCCCCAGGGGTTCCAGGAGCAGTACTGCGGTCAGAGGTGGGCTTTGGTTCCTTAGGGGCAAGGGCCAAGCAAGCCTGTGTTAGATTCTGGTTGCGCCTGTTGACCAAATAGGACATAGAACTCCCGGCGCAGTGTCTGCAGGAAGAGCTACTATGCTCGGGGCCCCGCCCATACCCCTAGGTGCTATATCTTTGACGCTTACTCAGGGAGCTGGGCTTTTCATTCGAGTTCTTTCAGGGGAGGCGACTGCAGGACATTGGGTAACTGGTTATCCAGAGAATTCAGGATACGGCCTGGCAGGAGGATTTAGGTAGGATTTCTCAGTGGAAAGTGGCACCAGGGCTGAAGCAAATTAAACTTTCCTTTGGTTTTGAGAAGTACCTGGATGTCCTGATCAACCCAGAGTTGCGCAGATGTTACATGAACTTAAAATTCCACTTGGTGAGCTCTGTCATTGCTGAGGGTAGGTATAGGCGTATCCCTCACGCCTCTGTTCATGTAGCCTGCACGAAGTGATACTATTAACCATTTTTTGTCATGGTGTCCTCAGCTTAATGCACTTAGAGCAGTATGGCTGACCCCGATGTTAGTTGGCAATGGTGACCTTAACCGGAGCGATACCTATAAAGCATTGCTGAGGATGGAGGATAGGGACGCGATACTAGCCATTGCAGTTTTCATTAGGCTGGCACTCAAATGCAGAGAGCTAATCTATTCTAGACAGGTCAAACCCGTGGTTATCCCATTGCCATACGAACTGGAACTGGTTTATGGTTTTCAGGGTCTTACGAGGGGTATTTTAAAATGTTTTTTGCCCCTCCTTTGTGTGAGGAGAGATGGCAATTTAATTCATCAATCTTAAGATCTACAGTATTATAGTGTGGTTGTGTACTACTATTGTTATAATTGCCATATTTGTACTTATTGTTATATATTTACAATTTTGGCTATGGCGAGAGCTGATTGCCAAATATTATTATTATTATTATTATTAATAATAATAATAATAATAATAATAATTAATAAACTATTACTCGTGGTGCCATTTTATATCTTCCAGCCACCTTTATACAGAAACCTTAAGAACTTTTCACCCTGGTCATTTAAAACATTGTCCCTAGAACAACACTCTGGTTGAAAAAAACAAACATCATTCTTGTCTAGAGCCAACACCATAGCTTGCCTAGATGGGTCATTACCAATTCTCGCGTTCAAATCACCTGCCAAGATGATAGGAACTTATGGGTAGCTAACGCCCAGGCAGTCAGTAAATACCTCCAACTCGCCCCAGAATTTATCCACATCTTCGCAAGATGGTGTATTATAGAGATTTAGAAGAAGCAGCCTTTCGGCCTTCTTTCCACTAAGAAGTAACGGGAGACTATTAATAGGGGCATTCTCAATAATCTTGCCTGCATCTAGCCAAGCTGTCCTAACCAAGATGAGAAGGCCCCCACAGGGGCGGCCAGAATGAGATTTTTTAACCACTGGGTACTGCTACATCTGAAAGTCCTACCATGGACAATCCATGCGGCCACTATACCAGGTTTCCTGGGTACAGATTACATCATAGTCAACTAGAGGAGCCCGGATCTCTTGATTTACGAGTCAGGACCACCCAGCTATATTCCATGAGAGGATCCTACAATAGGAATCCTCACTTGGAGGGCTACCTTCTTGCTCCAGTGTTTTTGAGCCAGGCTTTTGATTTGCCTCGTAGCCCTGGGCATTCTGTCTAGGAGACCTAGTCGAGTAGGGTAGATAATTCATGGACGTGGGGGGTAGCCACACTACGGGGGGGGGGGCTAGAAATGGGAGCACGCTGCCACCGAGCAGGGGTCTCCTGGGGAACCAAAGGTCCCCATGTTGCTCCTCCCAAGATCACACTCCCCTGCTCCTTCAGTGGAGACCTTCTGACACCCCCCACAGGAGATCCCTGCATCTCCTCTGTTGGCTCTGGCATCTCAATACCCCCAACTGGGGGAGTAAGGTCCATATCTATCATATTAAATAAAAGACCTGTAGTACCCCGGCATGGTGGACTCATCTCTTTTGGGGCAAGCACTCTCATTTGGGCTAGCTGCTGCCTATCATGTCAGGCTTGGCAGGAGTCTGTAGTAGCTCTATAATTTATTTCCTTACAAACCAACTTATCTTTAAATGCCAGAAGCTTACCCAAGAATATATCTTGGTCCAGCACCGAAAGTTCGCTAAAGATTTTTATAATACCAAAATCTTCCATTTCTTTTCCAGCTACATCCCCACAGAAGTCAACAACATTTTGGGCAAGATTCACTAATGGAGATAGGGGCCTTACATGGTCCAGATTTGGGTCAATGGGATCCTGCTTCCCCAGAGGGGAGGCACTAAGGCCCTCAGGAGGTAGAGGTGCTAACCCTCCTTCCCCCTCTCCTAAATTAGACCCATTGGACTCCATCCTATTTTGCAGGGAGTTCTTCCTTTGTAGGCTCCCCCACTTAACTGCTATGTTTGTTCCCCCAATGCACTACCACATCTCGGGGCCCTCAATCCCACTCCCATCCTAGCAGGGTGTATATATGCAAAGACCCAATCAACAGAGATTCTCAGTTGCTTGAAAAATTGTCTGGATTTAAATACTTTCTCCACCCAAATGGGATCCTGGAAGAAAACCTTAAGGGTTACCACCCATGAATTCTGGCTAAGAATTTCAATTCGATTTATTTCATTTACATGGAGTCTTTCCCTCAGAAGCAGGGAAAGATTCCTAGCTATCACAGATTTGGTAGTCCAGGCTGGGAAGACTCCGCTGGGCAAAGGTCTGGCTAAAAGCCAGACAGCTGAAGGGTCAATCTGCATTTTCTTAAAACCACCCCTCCATTTAGGAAAGGTGCACTTAGACTCCTCCTCCAAAGGCTCCTCCACCCCCTCTTGGGCTGGCTGGCTGACTGGCTTGATGGGGCTGCCCCTCCTCCAACCTTCTTGAGTAATTTCTATCCCACAAATCAGTCCCCCATTTCCTCAACATATCCTGGAGGTGGAGCTTAGCTGCAGAAAGAGAATCTACCCATTCTGATATGCCAACATGCAATGCTGAGACAACTTTCAAAATGGACATACAGTCCGCTGCCATCCCCGCCCCCTCCCCTAAATCCTTACCCAAAACTAGCACCTCCGTGCGTGTGAGGGAGATACCAGGAGAGGACTGAGTTGGCTCATTTGGAATTGATTGCCTTCCCCCGGCCATACAAGTACCCCTTTGGCCCTCACGGGCACAAAGCGATTCCTGGGCCAAAACATCATATCTGTTAGAAGTTTGAATAGAAAAACTCCTAACTTATAAAAAGCAGGACTTGGTGGTCGAGCAGTAAGAGTCTTTGTGCAGGAAGCCAAAGTTCATGAGTTCTAATCCCCTGTGCTGCTGCTGTTGTCAAGTAGGAGAGGAAAAATGGTTGTATCTTTTAAAAAAAAATAATTGTTGTTGCTTGCTGTAGAAGGGTCTCATCCATTCCTGTGCATGGGGCCCCAATCCTGGAGTTCGAGCACACTTCTTTACCTACTTAAGGACAAAAATCATAACATACAAGGAGCAGGGCAACGTGGCCTAGTGATGCGGCTCCTGGCTCAGGAAACCAGAGATAGTGGGTTCTAATCCCCTATGTCATGTCTTGTGTGAAGAAAATCAATAGAATGCATATGCTATCCAAGTTCCCAGTGTGCTACCATGAAGGGCTTTGGGCAAACAAAATCATGAGAATGCATATGCTATCCAAGTTCCCAGTATGCTCTGTGTGCTACTGTGGAGGGCAAATGAAAAGGGCCTTGGTCAAACAAAATCAAAAGAATGCACATAATGTCAAAGTTCCCAGTATGCTCTGTGGAGAGCAAATAAAAAGGGCTTGTGTCAACAGAATTGATAGAACATGCATAATATCCAAGCTACCAGTATGCTCCATGTGCTACCATGGAGGGTGAATGAAAAGCACCTTGTGAGGCCAGCATCGATAGAACACATATAACAAACATTTGTATGTGCGAAGAGAACAATGGGAGGAATTTGAATTGAAATAGTGGTGATGCCCCAAAATTCCAATCTATGCACTTGGATGTAAAAAACTCTTTTCTAGGGGCCCAGGCCTTTGCCTTCTTGAGGACCCAAACCCTAACTTGCCAAAAGCAGGACTTGGTGGTCTAGAGGAAAGACTCCTTTCTCAGGAAGCCAAAGGTTGGTGGGTTCTAATCCCTTGTGCTGCTGTTGTTGTTAAGTAGGAGAGAAAAAAGCTGTACCTTTAGACAGTTTTTGTTGGTGCTTCCCATGGAAGGTTCACGTCCATTCCTGTGCATGGGGCCCTGATCCTGGAGTCCGAGCACCATTCTTTACCTACTTAAGGACAAAAATCCTATCCTACAGGAAGCAGTGCAAGGTAGCCTAGAGGGGGGGCTCTTTGCTGAGGAAAACAGAGATGGTGGGTTCTCATCCCCTGTTGTCATTAAGTAGGATAATAAAAATTCTCATCCTGACAGAACACAAGCCAGGCTTGACAGACCATTAGTCTGACACAGTATGGCACTTCTTATGTTACTATCTTTTTATGTTCTTTAGGTCTGCCATAAAAAGTTCCGGAGGCGCCATGAGAGGACCACATCAGGGCTGATAGCTCACAGTTAAAAGCTTCACGGGCTGACGGTGAGGTGGCAGCAGCAGAACTCTGGTGTCGTGGCCGTGGAGCATCCTCATCGCCAGAAGAAGGGGGGAGGGGGAAGGCATGGCAGAAGCAATGCCATGTAAGCCCTTCACCCTCATCCAGCTCTGATGTGGAGTCCCCCAGGCCCCGGGAGTCGGCAGCGGCAAGGGCCTTTCGGGCCGAGGTGGAGAGGCCCACCCGGGACTTCATGGCTGGCCTGCAACAGACAACAGCCACCATGGAGAACTGCCTGGTGGAACAGTTCCAGGCGCTCGAGGTGGAGAAAAAGAAGGTGGAGGCGTATGCCTAGTACATCTCCGCCGAGACAGAACGCCTGGAACTGTACCACTAGTCGGTCTCCACGTGGCATGTAGCCATGGCAGGGGTCGTGGACTTCGCTTTGGCCCATGACTACAATATGCCGGAGTACAGGGTGCCCAGTCCTGTCCTGTGCCCCTTTTGCCTTTTCCCCAAGTTCCGGGGGACAGGCCCAAAGACAAGTAGGCTAGACCCTTTTTGTTTCTTTGTATATATGTTTGGTTTTGGTTTTATACTGTTGATGTTATTGTTCTTTAAAAATTGTTTATAAAGGTTATATTTGTTGTTACAAGCTTTGTTTGAACTTTCCAATCGTTTATCCCTCTGTGCTGAAGTTCTGGGAGGTGGCACCTCCACATGTAGCGTAGCTAAGGTATTACCCCCAAAGATGTGGCAGCAGCAGGGTCTCAACCTGCAGACAGCCCCCCAGGAGGGGTAGGGCTTGTGTCTGTGTAATCAATTTATTTGGCAAACGCAAAGTTATAGCCATGATTAAAAAACACAATAATACAATACAATACAATACAAAACACAACAAAAAAAGGAGGGAAAAACATAGAAACCAGCTGTCCACAATTACGTCCTTACAGAGCTCTGCTTCACAAAGTAATATTAATCTAAGAGAACAAACTCCAAAAAGTGATTATGCCTAATAAAAGAATCGATCAGGAAACTAATAGTAATTTGAGTCACTTCCTGATTTGTATCACGGAGCAAATTATTTCTTGCAAAATCGTCAGACCAACTTGGGTGAAGGTTTAAAAAGGATTGAATATATTCAACACGAGGTTTATCATATAAATGGCACCTAATTATTCAATGTTCAGTGAACTCTACCTCTTGCTGGTCAAAGGGACACAACCTCTGGTCGATTGGGATTTGACTGTATCAGCCATCCAAGAGGCATGTTGGTAGGACATTGAAACGTGCCACCATAAAAAGCCATTTTCCCCTTGGTGAATATTCAGATAACAGGCAATGAGCCATAGATTACAATGAGCCTTAGATTACCAAAGTTTTGACTTTCCTACATTCCCCATCGAACCAAACTTGATTTTCAGGGGGAAGTCGATTGGTACTACAGGAGGACTCTATGGCTAGAATTTGGTACCGATCCTGCGTAAGTAGTTCAAAAGCATCACTTACTAGGTGGCCTGGGCTACTAGTCATAATAGCTATCTTTAAAGTAATAGTTTGTTCCTCCCCCATCCAACTTTCCAGGACTATGGGTACAATATGCTTCCAATTAGGGGCACAGTGTCTGGGCGCCAGGTCATGGGCAGAACTGGTAGGCCATGGGCCAGTACTCCGGTTTGGTGAGGATGCGTAATAACAAGTTCTAGGGGCAAGTGGTCGCTGAAAAAAACCTGGCCTACCCCAAAATCTTTAAGAGAGATCAGGGTATCCAGAGAGACCACAACATAGTCTAGAACACTTGAGCTTTTTGGCCCTAGGAACGTAAATTTGCCCAAGACATCCCTAAAACATGACCCATTTAATGTACGCAAATTACAAGCTGCCATTAAATTGGCTAGGTTTATCCCTGGTCCATTAATAACGCCATCCTTCGATTGCCTACAACTAAGGGGGGGTGTTATAGGATGAGTAAGCAAAGGGCAATGTACCAAGAGATCATTGTCACAAGACCCCAATCTGGCATTAAAATCTCCAAATATTAACAAGGGACTATCGGGATACAACATACTTATATTGCCAATAATTTGCTCCAAATTTTTCCATACTAAAGGATCATATAATTTAGTGTTCTGAGGAGGGATATAAACATTTAAAATAGTACATGACTGGCCACTAAGTGAAAGAACTAGCCCCATCAAAAAGGGGGGATGCTTTAAAACTTCAACTATTTTCTGTTTGAGATCTCTGTGGACCAGCATAGCCAGGCCACCACACGGGTGGCCCCTAGAAGCTAAGGAAACTGCTGGTAATGAGTAGGACAAAAGATGATGTAACTCCATGGGAAGATCCAAAGGAGAGAGAGCCCATGTTTCTTGTAAACAGAAACTTGAAATTGGCCAATATAATCGACAGAAACTGGATCCCTAGATCTAGCATTCCATCCTGCAATGTTCCAGGAGCCCATGAGCCCATCTTATGGTCTGAAAAGCCAGAGTTGGGAATAGATCATTGAGTGCCTCTTTGTGATATAGGTGAGGCCTGATTATTGAGGGCAAGTACCTGGCCAGAGTCCCCATCCAGATTTTCACATAAAGGCAGAGAGTTGGTTAATGGTGCCAATGGATGGGCTGGAGCTGGCGGGACCTGCAAGCCTGGAACTACAGGCCCTGAATAGATAGAGTTCCGGGCTGGGCTCCTAGCAGGAGTTGCCACACTGGGTGGAAAGGTATTTGGAACCAGAGTCTCAGAGGTTAGTGTATCCAGCAAAGAGTCACACTTTTATCTAAGCCCCCTGTAGGCTTGTGTCTGTGTCTGTGTGTGCCAGACAGAAAGAGAGACAGGCTCCTTGGCAGCAGGCAGCGGGTGCTGGTGGTCAGAGGAGGGTTTTTTCCAGCAGCTTCAGCGGGCATCCACGGGTGGGTGCTAAAGACTGGGGGGGGGAGGCAGGCTGGCATGCGGGCTGGGCACAGGCCTTCTGGATGCAGTGGAATGGAATGACAGTCCCCAGTGACTGGAATGATGGTTCCAGAATCTCATTGATGGTTCCTGGGATGGGCGGGCATAACTGATTCAGGTACAGTGGAATGACAGCCTATGGGAGCTAAATGATGTCCCTAGAAGTAGTGCATGGTTGGGCACACTTCATTCAATCGTGCAATAGGTAGGTATAGAAACGCACACAGGCAGGCACATAATACGTTCCATGTTTTGTTATATTCCATCTCATTCTGGTAGATTTGCTGCTGCTGCATGTGGGCATCGGGCACAGATGGGAGTTCTTCCTGGTTCTGGCAGGTGGCAGCTTAAGCTGGCCTCCCCTCCACACCATCTCTCTCAGTCTAGCGGGGAGTCTCTCTCTCTCTCTCCATATAGTACAGGTGACAGCATGGGTGGGATCGTGTCTGTCTCTCCTTCTAGCAGTGGGGAGACTTTCTCATCTCTCTCTCTCTCTCTTGGCAGCAACCTGGGCGGGCAGACAGGCACCTTGGCATGAGAGGCAGGAAGGCGGGCTGAGGCAGGCTTTGAGCTTTGTGGCAACCTGGGGTACAGAACCCTTGGCACAGACAGCATATAGGCCTGGGTGCCATGGGCACTAGCAGCAGCAGACAGTGGGTTGCCAGGGTACAGAACCCTTGGCACAGACAGCATATAGGCCTGG
>QEPC01003965.1:3293399-3304477 GCA_003113815.1 Sphenodon punctatus
CTGTTGTGCTGCCACGGCCCGCGATGGTGCGGCCCGGTTCCGGCCCGTGGTCCCGTTCCCGGCACGTCTGTTTGGGTCGTTTTCCAACCCCCGGGCGTGGTTGCGCTGTTCGCCCCCCCTGGTGGTTCGCTGTGGTGAACTGGCCGCCCGTAACGTCTGAAAGTACCCTATGACAGCCAGCTATTGAAATGTAGACGCACTCCTGATAGCTCCTAATAGCTCAGGCTCTTGAAATGCAGACAAGCTGTCTGCCTGTGAGTTATCACCCACTTTATCTTTGTTTGCTTATGAATGGAGAGAACATTGGGATGTTAACACTTGTTATCATCTTGATGTTATCTCATTTGCATTCATATAAATGTGCTGTCCCTGACACTGGGAGGGTCATAGCAACCCCACAAATGTTTGTGTCGGATATACATTTTTGTAACAAACACATAGTCATATTCAAATCAATCATATTTATATTTTTCCAACTGAGAGAGAATAATTTTATTCGCGTGGCTATAGGCCATTGCTTAGCAACCAACATACAAACAAAACATACAAACAAACCAACCAATACCATGTGGGGTGGGGAGAAGGATAAAAAATAACATAACAATTACAAGTCTAACTCCAAAAAATATATACATTTACACACAGTCTACCCATCGCCTTTACTATTAGTCAATACTGATATATATTTTCTAAACACCGGCTAAGATCACTAACATGAAAAAAAAGCAATAATACAAAGCACAATCCTTAACTCAAGAGTTCATTGGGAGCTTAAATTGTAGAAAAAGCCAAAAAGGAGTCTCCTATTAAAGGCCAGTGTCAGAAATTTCATCACTGCCTGTGTTACTGTTGGTGAAGTATCCCTTAGAGCAATCTCCAGTAGACAGATTTCTGTTCTCCCTGAAGATTTCTCCAAAATTGACTTGAAGAATTCCTTACATAAATTTGTCATATAGATGGCAATAAAGTAAAATATGATGGGACGATTCCGTAAATTCCATATCGTATAGGCAAAGGCGATCTCCATAAGGAGTGCCACAAAAGCATCCCTCCAACACCTTGGAGGGCAAAGCATTAAAACAAGCACATAAAAATAAGTGCTTATCCCTAAAAGGGGAAGGAGATAAGAGGTAATTAGCCATTTTTCCAGGCTCTGGAACCCATAATTGGTAGTTAGACATATGCGAGGAACTTTCTATTTTGGCCAGGTCCACCTGTCTTTCTATGTCTGAGATTCTTTCAAGAATCTCTAGTCTAGCACCACAAGTACTTTTGGTGGCAAAGTGATTGAATGAAAACCCCAATCTAAGCAGGTACGTTTCTATGACTCTAACCCATTTATTCTTGTAAGACTCTTCTAACAAACTTAACGAGCCCAGGGTAAGTAGATTTAGTAATTTTAAGTCAAAATTTGAGAGAGGACTCCCAGGCCACTCTTGACCAACTCCCCAAACCAAACTCCAGTCTCATAGTGCCCGTAGGGGTGCCCTTTGGAATCTTAAGCAAACTTTGAAGAAAGAATATCTGTACTATTAAATTGGGATCTTGCTTTTGACCTATGAGGGGAGCCCACAGCTCCGCCCCATATAAAAAACTCGTTCTAACCTTGCTATTGAAAACCCGAACAGCAAGATCTATATTCTTCCTACCCAAGCCAGCAAAATAACTTAAGATAGCTTTTTTCAATTGTGATGTAATTGGGGTATATCATACCCCATTAGCAGATTAATACAGATGGTTTTTATAGGCAGAGGAGGGTTAACCAAAGGGCCAAAAGCCTCAGCCTCCTGGGGTCCCCCTCGGGGCCAGCTCTGCACCATATGCTTGGGACGGGGTGTGGGGAGGGAGGTGCACTGCGCAGTGGGATTGATGCAGTCTTCCTTGTGACTCTTTGCATCTACACTGTCAATCCAGATAGTGCTTTATCCCTGAAAATTAATGATCGTGTAGACACTTATCCCTGGATGACAATCTAATTCCGGGATAATTGTGCTTGTGTAGAAACAGCCTCAGTGAAGTCTAGGAGACTGTCTGCTCTGCAAGATTTACTAACATGTTCAAATTGCTTCTAACAATACTTGGATGAAGTAGTAGTAATACACTAGTACCTCTAGATGGCCTTTGTCAGAAACCCGGGTTCACTGTGGTTTTCCCATTGCTGCCTTGGCTTTTGTCTTGTCTGGGTTGGAGGGAAACTGAGACCGTGGAGATGGGAACACACCAAGGTACTAGCAGACAGAGAGTTAACATAACTCCCTACCTGTGAAGGAGGCTGATTTAGGGTGTTTTGAGACAAGACAAAACTCCAGCGAGCAGGCAATTAAAACCGCAATTAAAACTTGTGCCTACTCAGATGTGACTGACTCACATGTGTGTTATGTGGAAACTTCTGCACCTTTGACTGCTTGCCCACCTTCTCTGTTTTCTCGTGAGATTCAGGGCGCTTTTTGACGAGACGGAAATGGCGGCCGAGCCCTTTATCAGCCGCCATTGTTGCTGCCCGTCTAAATCCCCGGCGCGCTCGAATGCTGGATCTCCGCTGCGTGAAGTCGGCCCGGCGATCCTGCCCCCTTCAAGGCGGATCGCCACTGTGCCGGCTTTACGCCGCACTTCCAGGTTCCTTGCCAGAGTGCGCACTCGCAGAAGGGCGCGCATGCGCACATACACTCTACGCCGTGCCTGATGCTCTTCTGAACATCAGAGACGTCGTAGAGAGGAAGGCAGGTGCCTGATGCCGGTACTGAAAGATCCCGCTTGTGAGCGGGATCGTTTAAAAGTGCCCTCAGTCACACGAGAAAACAGCACTAACGTGAGATCAACATGGGCTGCATGCCCATGCTGATTTCTCACATGTGTTTAAAGTAGGACAGATCCGCAACAGATCTGTGCCCATGTTTGGCTTCCAGACTCGCAATTCCCTTCCCCCCCCCCCCCCCCGGGGGGCTAGGCTGATTGGATGTGGGTGTTGCCTCCCCACCCCACCCCCATTCTCCCCAGCCCAACAATTTACCTGGCTGGCAGCGGAGCGGATCCGGCATTACAGCCTGAGCCCAATGTGTCAGGGCTTTCCTCTGTGGGCACAACCTGATGACATGGCAGGTCTGTGCCCACAGAGGAAGGTCCTGATATGCCAGGAGCCACTTCACCGCCGGCCAGGTGAGCCCCCCAACCAACGACTGTCCTTCCCCTCACTTCCCCCCAGGCTGGGCTGGGTGGGCGTTGCCACCCTCCCTCACCCATGACCCCTCCCTCTTCCCAGAATGTAACATTAGTTTAAATAACGTTAAATTTGAATGCACACTTCTCATGCACATGTGAAACTAACATTAATTTCCCTGCTGAATGAGGAAGGCTGCTTGCCCATGTTACACAATCTAACATTAATTCTTGTCTAACGTTAGATTGTGTAATGTGGGCAAGCAGCCTTAATCTGGTTTCTGGAACCCTCAACATCGATGGTTCCAGAATGTGCATTCCCAAACTCATGCATTAAAGATTGGATTAACGTCTGAACACACAAAGGATGATTTTACCCACACATTTCTCCTGCATGTTTACTGTTACATTCTGAACTTTCTGTGTGTCTAAAACACTCACCCAGATCTTAACATCCGGCCCTTTGAACTTCTGCATAGAACTTCTCCCAGAACTTTTGTGTGTAAAAAGTTCTCCTGGTAAACTGCTTTGCTCCAGGCAGCTGTGGTCACTTGGTTTCCATGGCAGCCTGTCACGTCTACAACTGTGGCTACTTTAGGCTGCCTCAGGGCAGGGTTTGTGTGAAGAATGCATCCAGGAACTGCCTCAGGGCAGTGTGTGTGTGTGTGTGTGTGTGTGTGTGTGAGAGAGAGAGAGAGAAGAATGCATCCGGAACTTACTTGTGGACTTGTAAACCCAGAAGATTGAAAGACTTTAAAGTGTGTATAAAAATGCCCAACTTGTGTGAGATCACGTTTGCTCCGATTACTGTTATGAAAACATACAGAGGCAGTTGGAGACGTGCTCCACTCTGTACACCATGGAGTCCGTCCAATATAGCTATTTTTCTTCAGGACCCTCAGCAGCGAGGATGGGAAAAATGCAGCTTTCAGGTACCACATGACTTTTTTTCCATGTGTAATGGGGGATGGAACGTCTAAACAGCATTTGCGCATATGCTGAGTCCTTGTGATTGTGGGCGATTTCTGCAACCCATGCATTTCATGCATGTCTAAAAACACCCCTAGTAGTCAGGCAGAGCTGGGGGCCATTCAGGGATTCAGTTACACTAGGGAGCTCTATTAAACCCAGCTTGCTGGGAAGTCTGAGGAGATAAGTGCAAGGGGCAGGATTGGGGTGGAAGCCCCTGCTTCCAGACTGGCTTTTGGCTTATCTGCTTTGTGTTAAAACTTTTTCTGTTGTGTCTTTGGAACTTGAAGATGCAAACGCATCTGGGGCTGGGCTTGCTTTGCAACAGGGTTGGTGGCTTTTGGGGACTCCATGCATTGCAAGAAGAGGTGGGCAGTGGGTATGCTACATGAATGTTTTTCACAGATAAACAAACAGCACTTTCTCCTGGTGCAGCCTTGTGCAGCTTTGGCAGTTACACAACCCAAAGCAGAGACCTCGACAGGAGGTGGGAGACGGGCTGAAAGTGCAGCCTGCTCATCTCCTCGCCCGCAAGCCTTTCAGAAGAAATGCTGTTTGTTCTGACATTTAGAATAGATTAAAAATCATTACAGGCTCTTCTGGAACATTTTAGAAGGTGAAGCTATTGATTTAGAAACTCAACATCAGTTTTGTTAGGGAGGTGAAATTTTCTCAGTTTCCTCCCCTGCACACTAGAGCTCTGAGTCTCTGTTTAAGTGGGAAGAAGATGCTAAAACACCCTTTATTCTATCTCCAGGTTCAGTGTTAGCCCTGGCAGTAAAGCAGTGCTGGCAAAATGCAAAGGGCATAATAGAGTGGGGGTGCTTAACCGCCCTCTAAGGCCTTCTGCAGGAATCAGATAAATCTATTTCATGGAGCCATCTGGCTTCAGTGTGGGTCTGATTGTTGTTTATACCGTGACACAGTGGTGCTGGTAACTCTTGCCTTGAGTACTAAAGAGCTGAATTGGGGGTATGGCTTGGGCTCTATCCAAGTAGCTGCTGGGATTTCAGTGACCCCTTCTCTGGTTCATTATTATTATTATTAACAAACATTTATATAGCGCCAGCAGTGTACCTGGCACTTTACAAAGTAATAAAATAGACACGGTCCCTGCCCCTAGGGCTTACAATCTGAGAGACAGGAGCTGGGGGAGAGACTTAGGAAGGGGAACAGAGGGAGAGACAAGGGGTCTAACATTCATGAAGATGCGAGGTCTCAAGTGCACGTACTTGGCTTGGTTACGATGAGAATGACAGCAGGCAGGTCCATGTTGCAAGGATAAGGGTAAACCGATCGTAGGTATAGGAATAGTGGCTCAGCAGGATAAAGAGTCAGACAGAGCAGAGCGAAAGAGGTGAGTTTTAAGGAGAGATTTGAAGGTATGAAGGGAGGGGGCAAGGCGGATGTGGACAGGGAGGGAGTTCCAGGCATGGGGGGCAGCAAGTGAGAAGGGACGAAGGCGCTTAGGGGAGCAGGGAAGGCGTGGAAGGGTGAGAGAAGGGACAGAGGAGGAGCGAAGTGCATGGGCTGGAGTATGGAGGGCGATAAGTGCAGAGAGGTAGGGGGGAGCAAGGTTGTGAAGAGCTTTATAGGTGAAGACTAGGAGCTTGTGCATAGTAAACGTGATTTTCCTTTGTCTGCTGTAGTGCTGTACCTGCACCCCAAAAAAGTGTGCCTAGACGGAGGTAAGGCTATGGAAATCACTCTTTTATTCTGTCTAGGCATTTAGATTGCACACACTACAGTGACACCACCACAGACTGGACAAAGCAGGAGAGAAAAGCCTTGCAGGAGGCTTGCATCTATGGGACAGAAGTGCTGGTGGCCTTTGCCATAGCTTTTTGCAGCTGTTAGCTCTACCAATGTGAGAACACACTGGGGGGCTGGGGGGCGGGGGAAGCTTCTCCCCTATCACAGCACACAGCTCGCTATCACAGCTCACAACCTTCCCCTGCAAGTTTTCCCACTCGTCAAAAACCGCTCTTCCAGAGGAAGGCAGTGGATGTACCGGCGGGGGCCCCATTCCTATGGAAGGAGGTAGTTCATGGGGCAGGATATTAAAGCAGTAGGACTGCTGTGTTCAGCTCACCAACTTTCTCCACATGTCAGCTGTAGCGCAATGAAATTGCCTCTGCTGCATGCTGTGGAGAACTGGTATCTCACAGCCTCTAATCAGGGCAGATATGAAATTTCTTATCTGTTAAATAAAACGGTGCCGCGCTTCAATCCATCCAATTATTTTTTCCAATAAGTGTAAGTGAAGGTGGAGGGGAGGGGAGAGCGGACAGTGCGGGGCCAGGAGAACTTATTAGAGTCAGCAATGAGCTGGCAGCACGAGGAACAGCAGCACCTGGCCAGGCAGCTGCCTTCGCTCTGCACACACAGTCTATTAGCTGGATTACTCGCCCTGAGCACTTAATTCATGGGAACCAATCAAAGAACCCATTGCTGAATGGAGCTCCTTTGGATAAAGAGGTCACTGGTGAGACTCCCAATCAACATTGGTAGAGGGATGAGGGTTGGGGACATGGGCTGAGAAGGCTCAGGAAAGACCTGTCCTGATTCCCTAGAGCAGGACACTCATCTACCTTCACCCCAAAAGTGTTCATGAATTCAGTTATATGAGTTCAAGGTATACGAGTTCAGAGTGTAGGGCTGTCTCCTCTGCGCACGCACAAACACACACACGACTATACAGAACTGGCCTTGGGAATTAATGAAGTCTCTGGACAGGCAGTCCCCCAAGGATTCTCCAACTGGTGGCCTGTGAGCCGGATCAGCTAGGAACTGGAGGAGATAGCCAAGAAATTGGCCAGTACTGTCCTAAGTTGTGCATTTCAAACCAGTTCATGGCTGTGGAGTTGCCATCTTTGTTTTCACTTGCCAGGCAAGCCAAGGGCTGCCAGGAGTGAATGGCTGCTTAGCTGCCCACAGCACCACTGCCTCCTCCTGAGCTGCTGTGGTAGACTCTTGCCACAAGATGGGCCACCTCAGCACTAGGCTGCTGTCTGCTGGCAAGAAGAGGAGCAATTTCTGTCCAGGCATAGAGAGCAAGTGAAAATATTTGGCAGAAGGGCTGAGTACATGGAAGCCGTGGCCCTTACCTTTTTGCTCTAGAGTGTTCTGACTGGGCAGGGAGAGGAGGCTGAGCCTCTTCTAGCCCCTAGTGACCCACAATCCTGGAGACAGGAGGAAAGGCTTGATGTTAAATTGAAGAGCTGAGTCAAGCCCAGCAGGACTAACTGTTCTAGAGAGTGAGCCATCTACCAAAACCTGAGCATCTGCTTCAGAGCCTGGGGCCACCTGCTGGGAAGAGCTC
The DNA here is from genome assembly GCA_003113815.1 of Sphenodon punctatus. NCBI lineage: Eukaryota > Metazoa > Chordata > Lepidosauria > Sphenodontia > Sphenodontidae > Sphenodon > Sphenodon punctatus. Next base: position 3,300,847 of record QEPC01003965.1, read on the forward strand.
ATCTGACCCACTGGTAAAACCCAACAGAGTAGGAGGCAGCAGAAGCAAAACAGCCTCCCTAAAGCAGCCTCCCTCTACAAGGCTGTTTTTACATGAGATGCTAGCTACCACAAAGGTCCACCCAGTGGATATGTATGGTAGTGCCCATATAAAACTGGCGGTGGGTGGGCACATGCTCCTGTGACCCATGCACCCCCACTTACCTCCACCCATCACCCCACATGCAGCAACCCGGAAAATCCCAGGTTGCACTGTGCAGGAACATGGGTGGCCGGCAAGTGGATTGGGTGTGCACCATCCGCTGCTGTCTAAACCCTCCCCTACCCACTGGAAGTGCGTGTGCACTCCAATGAGTGCACATGAACCCAGCCCCCGTCCACCCGCACCCCCACTCGTTTAAAAATGGTCAGAGTCTCGGAGCACTTGGGTGGCTGGGACACCCCAACCAAGTTGGGGCCCCAGGTCCAACAGGATTTCCTGTTCTCTTTTTCACTCTAGATACATCCCAAAAGTTACACTCATCCACAAGGGAGAAGCAGAGGAAATGCGCTGTTGGCAGACAGCATTAATTCTTAATTGGATCTTTTCACATGGATGCAGGGTGCTGCTCACCCCTGGAGCAGATACAAGGATGCCCTGCATCTGCCTGCTTACAGCCTAGCTTGGGTAGGGTTTAAATGATCCTGTGGCTGCTGCAGCCCAAGGTCTGCCCGCACGGCGCTCCACCACCATAGAGTTGTGAGTGAATTGCCTGCAACTCTAGTGTTGCCCAGGGCAAACCCCAGCCGAGTGTAGGGCTGCAGTGCCTGTCCGCCGAGCAGTCCCGCCTCCTGCCAGTGCCCCAGGTTTGGGCTGCCTGCTTTGCAGGCGGTGCTTGTGTATGTTCCGAAGCACTGCGGCCAGACTGCCCTGGAGCAAAGACAGCCTGCCCTGCCTCTGCTCTGCCTGTACATCTGGTAGGCTGCCTTTAAACGGAGGGCCCACCTGGGAGTGAGGTGGAGCAGAGGTGTGGGGGCTATCTGTGTGAAAACATCCATTGTAGTGTTTATTTACTACCTTGATATTACAGCAATTTGGGAACATTACAAATACCCGATATAAAGAAGGAGCCTCACTAGGGACAGAAGGAGAAAGAGGAAAATCTGAGGTGTTTTTAATCAAGAAGCTACCACGCATGGCCACCCATCAACCACCCACCCCACCACTCTTTTGAAGGTGGTGTTGGTGGATGCGTGCTCCTGTGACCCACACAGCACTCACTCATGGTCACTCATGGGGCACTGCTGAAAACTCTGGAGTGCGCCATGCAGGGGAAGCCAAAAAGGTGTGTGGCGATACATGCCCACGCATCCCCTGCCTGCATAAGCTGGGCGCCCACCCGCACCAGCAGACAGATCTGCAGCCCTGCTGCCTCTCCAGTCCTGCCCACAGCCCTACGGAGAGCTCTTAAAGGGCATGCACATGAAATACACCACCACATTGGCTCAAAACACAGCCAACCTCTCTCGCGATGCACAAGAGAAGAGCCAATGCCATGGAAGACTGCAGCTTGCACAGCAGCATCCCGCATGTTCCACTCAGTATGGCACGCCTCTGCTCTGTTGTTGCTCAGGACTGCCAGCAGCTGCACCAGCTCCTGGTCAAGAAGGGGCTGCTGGCTGCTGCGGCTTCATGTTTCCATGGTGTCCGGGGCTGTGTGTCATGGCAGAAGGCAGGCACTTGGGTGGGGCTTGTTGCCAGTTGAGGGGAGGAGAAACGACTGCTCATATGAGTTGTTTGCAGGGTCAGTCCGTGTGGGAGTGCATGGAGGCTGCCTGCGTGGTTGCAGTGGCCACCCTGGGAGCTGGCCATTAGAATCCCTCCCCACTCACTCCACAGGTGTGGGTGCTCTGCAGCTGTGCTACTCAGCGGCCATGGACCCTTCCTCAAGTCTCGCTCGTTTAAAAATACCCTTACAGAGGTTAGAGAGGCAGATGGAACTGGCGTGGGGGCAGTGGAGAGGTCGGAGGAGAGTGTAGGGAAAGCAACTGGCACAAAAGAGAGAACAGAAAAAAGAATATAAAGGGGATAGATCCTCATCTGGGAGAGAACAAAGAGGTAGACAGAGAAGAACGGGGGCGGGAAATGAGGAAGGAAGGCGGAGAGCATTTCATTTCAGAGAGAGAAAAGAGTAAAACGAACTAAGTCAGCATAACAGAGGTGGAGAGAATGAGTTAGAGGCAGAAGGAGGGATTAACCAGGAAATATTGATTTTATGGTTGACAGATGTAACTTATGTGTATTCCTTTGTTTAACTGTATCTCTGTGCCATGTCCCTGTCTCTCTGTATATTTGGGGACAGAATGATGTTTTTGAGTATTTGCTGTATTTTTTTATTTCCATTGGTGGCTACTCTTGATTTTGTAGTTAAATAATTAGAGAAAAAGGCAGAGAATGAGTCCAGATATCACTACAGTCTCCTGTGTTTTCTAACTTTGGGATCCCGAGCACCCATGGTCCCAGATTACTTAGGGCGTTTTCAGATGGCCAAAGTAATGCGCACTAGTTTGAAATAAGTACGGTGTTTGTTAGTCTGCACTAACATAGCGATGCCTTTTAGATGGACAATGTAGTGCAGACTAATTGTAACCTACCAAACAAGGACATTAGTGAGGACTACTTTAAGTATGGTTCTTATAAAACCAAGTGGTTGGAGATGTATAAGAACCATTCTTATCTTTTAGTGCGCACTAATAAGTGCCGTTGACAGCGTTTAGATGGACAAACTAGTCTGCACTAGATTTAGGCGGCTTTTATACGAGGCCTCCTAAATCTAGGAATCCCACACCTCCTGAATCCCACGCTGAGAGAAAGGTCAGCGCGGGGAGTGTTTCCATGCTCCCTGCGCTGCCGGAAGTGACGTGCTCCCCATTGCCGGCAGCCTCAGTTAGTGTGGACTAACTGTCGGTCTAAACGCCCTTAGGCCGCTTTTAGACGAGACACATTTGCGCATGATTGTTAAAAAATGCACTTGTTTTAATGCTCGTTTAAACACCTAAACCGTTTTAAATGTACATTTGCCGTGAACGTGTAAAAGCCCAAACCGTTTTGAATGTGTATTTGCCGTGAACGTGTAAACGCCCAAACCGTTTTGAATGTGGTTTTTAAATAATGTGCATTTTTTACAACTGGTTTTGGTACCCCCAGATCATCAAAGATGCTCAAAACTGTTTTTTAAAAATGCGCATTATTTAAATGCGCATTTACAAAACCACATTAAAGTGTCTCGTCTAAAAGCGCCCTTAGAGAAGTGGCCAGCAAAAAGGATGGTCACATGAAGGAAGCCATGCACAGAGCTCAGCACAATATAGCAGTTGTCAGTGGGAAGGGGAAGGGAAAGGGAGGAAGGCCACCCACGCACCTCACTAACACACAAAGGCTCTGCTCTCGTTCAACGGGGGGAAAATGGCCCGTCAGGATAGAGTGTGGGTCAGTCCGAGTGCTTGCGCACGTGGAGCTTAGACCCCTATCATCATAGGGCGCAGAGCGGTATGACAAGGAAGGGAACCCAGTCTCTCGGTGCTCACACAGGGGGGGGAGGCACGGAGATCCAGTGAAGAGGTGTAGGGTTGACAGGGAAGGGGGCCCTGGT
>QEPC01003965.1:3333507-3351488 GCA_003113815.1 Sphenodon punctatus
AACAAAAATCCAGGCTGGGCAGGGTGGGTGGGGGGTGTCCCCCCTTCCACCCGCGCAGCCTGGGAGGGGGAGGGGGGAGGAATTCTGGAATTGTATTCCATTGATTTCAATGGGGACACAGTGCCCCATTGAAATCAATGAAATAAAACCGGTACCGGATACCGGATTTAATCCGAGAATCCGGTTCTTTGAGAACCGGAAACCGGTAAATCCAGTATCCGGTAATTGCCCCGGGGTCCCACCCCTACCCATTATGCACAAATGGGCCTGTCTCCAATTCTTAGTCTTTATATGGATTCATTTATGTTTTTATAAGGTTGTCCACTACTGGGGTAGCTGAGCCCCTGACATGAAAAGTAAGCACAACAACGCCATATGAAATGTAGAGAAAGCTAAGAATAAGCAATTGTAGCCTGGCCACCCCGCTGGAATTCCGACTCTCAGTGGAGTGGATTTTCACCATTCTTAGACGAGGCGCTGAATAAGCACCTCCCGAGCGTTCTAGACACCTGAAAATTGAGGTCTCTGGAACGCACCTCTGCAAAGCACCGCGTCTCCAGCTGCCGCCATTGCCGGCAACGGGAAGAACGTCACTTCCGGCAGCGCAGCATGGCTTCTCTCTTCATGCGCGGCTCGGGAGGTGCTTTTCAGCGTCTCGTCTAAAAACGGTTTGAGTTCTGATGTGGTAGAAGCAATCTGATCTCAGGGGGCTGGTGGGTCTTACCTGTGGATTTCAATGAGATTACTCTAGAATAAGTGGTTTGTGGATCACAGCCTCAGTGGGTGTTTTTAGATGGACAGACTACCCTGGTGCTGGTGGCACCAGCCCGCTTCACCCCCAGGGGGCCCCTCTATCTAAAGGTGCCCCACCAGATGTGTAGATGGAGCAAGTGTGGGGCAGCTCTGTTGGCAGCACTCTGGGACATCCTGGAGCACTGTCGGCAGAGTGGCTGGCCAAACTTGGGGCACCAGCCCAAAGCAGAACAGCGGTCCATCTAATGTGCGAACCCACGCTGCTATCTCCTTCCAGCTAGCTGTTGTCCCAGGCAACACGATAGCATTGCAGATGCTCTAGCCCACAACTCTATGGTGTGTGGGGAGGCGCTGTGTGAGCAGACCACAGACTGGGGAACCTACTGGGTACGTCTGCTCCAGACCCCGGTGGGGCTGGGAGTGAACGGATGCAGGGGTGCACCCCCAGAGCAGCTCTGGTGATGGGCAGCCCTGCATCCATCTGAAAATACCCAGTGTCTAGCTGGTCTCCATTTTAGGGGTTGGGAAAGAATTTTTCCCCAAGTCAGACTGGCTGATAACTGGGGGGATTTTTCTTGGCAGAATTTGGGCATACTTCATTTATGTGAGCCATTTCAGTATATCTGGGTACATCTCATCAAATTAACTCCCTGCCATGATTGCAATCTGCAATCAGCCTGGTTCACCTCAGTCCCTTCTGCTCTCTGCCTGTGGCGCACTGTGGCTGAGTTTTCTGAGGACTGTATTATTCTTTTCTAATTTAGGCACTGATGGTTTAGATAGAGCGATGGAGTTGGAATGGGTGCCCTGTCTTACGCAGGGAGTAAGACTAGATTATTTGGTGTTCTCTTCTGACTTTGGACTGTATGAAAACTATGAACTACGATGCCAGACTTTTCAGCCCCTCAATGTTGGCAGTAAGCTCCTATATAAAACAAAAGACCATGTAAAGCTTAACAACCATAGATCCACCAATTAACTTGGACACAGTCTTTGAAGAACTATTAAACTTCTCAACTTTACCAGTGGGAGAAGAAGTCAGTCAGTAAATCTGAGTCATTTAAAAAAAAAAAGTTTTTCTCCACTGTTTAATTGACAGAAGCAGGGACACACAACTTTTCTCTCCCTTCTGAATGGTGGACTTCTGGACAATGGGACCATTGCCATTGACTTCATTTGATGAGAGGATTTGACACAGTGTAGGGAAACTGGAAGGGGATAGTTTTGCTAATGTGCACTGAATTCAGACTCAAGCCCCAAGTTGTTGTCATGCCCTCATTCCACCCTGCCACCCATCCTATGGGCCTGGCACACCATCTCTGCACACAGACAAAGCAGGGACTAGGCAGTCAAGCTGTGCTGAGTAGCAGTACCATCTGTACAAGGCTTTGCAGCTAGTGTGCATAGGGATTCGTTTATATGGAGACCCTTCATCTGGGAGTGCAGTCCTTCCCTGTGCCTCCCATCACAGAGAGACCTCTGGAGAGAAAATGTCCCTGCCACTGTGGCCAAAGACATCCAATGAGGGAGAAGAAAGTTTTTCATCCAGGTCTATTTTTTGACTCCTCTCTGGTTTCTGGGGCCTCTTTTTGAATGAGCTGTCTTGAGGTGCAGTGTTGGGGGTGATGATTTATTCTAGGTTTGTATAGTGCTGCCTACTGCCTAGTACAACCTTGCTTCAGCTTTTTAAGCACTGTTGCCACAATGTGAATGCCAAATAATACAAATAAGCTTAGATAACTTTGAAAAGTGGTTATTTTCAAATCCTCAGGCTAACCAATAAGGAAAGAAAGAAAATATATGCTCACTTATCTCAGTGGTCTTCCAGCAGGTCCGCATATGATACCCACACCTAGGAATAGTCTTGGGGCTTGAGGAGGTGGATTTTTGTTCCAGTTCCTGAACTGCATGGCCCCAGCCTGCAATCTGCCTAGAGAAAGTCTCAGAGAGTCGAGTCCTCTCTCTGTCCTGACTAATGCTGCTGAGTCACTGACATCACTCAAAGAGAGTGCTGGGCTGAGCAAAATCTAATTTTTGAGAGCTGATGGTACTTGGTTCCTGTGATAATTTTCAACTGGGTAGCTGATATAGTGGGAGAACCATATATCATCCCTGGCCCCCTTAATACCTCTGGGCACTTCATCAAGTGGCCTGCCAGAGATGGAAGATTTTTTGGGAGGTGACACTGAAGTGCTAGGAATTGCATCCGTTAATATTGAGTCACAACTTCTTATTGAATCAAGCAGGCCTTTTCCCACTCTTATTTCTTTGTGATATGTGGTTACAGCAAAAGTAACTAAAACCAAGAACAGCCACAGAGCTCCTAAACTAGAAAGCACCCAGTGCCAGTCACAATGCTGGAAATACTCATGGGATGCCAAGGGAAAATACCCTCTGAACACTAGCTTCATTTCCAAAGCAAATGAAGCTATATATTTAATGAATTATATATTTCATTAAAATATTAATTATATTTTTGAATTATATATTTAATGAATTATATATTTATAGAAAAAACACCAGTAAGCAGAGGGGAAAGCTCTCCCCCAGAACATGCCTAATAAAATGGGATGCTTTTTAAGGTGAAAGGTTCTTCTATTTAGTGATGGAACTTGCTTAAGAAGGTCCCTTCTGTGCAACACCTGAAATGATGGCTTTTAGAATCAGCAAATTCTGGAGCACACAAGAAAAGAAGCTGTTCTCCGCTTAATCCTAAATTATACATTGGTCAGTTCAAGAGGTAACTGTAGATGAGAGCTAGTAATAGTGACCACAGTTCAAAGCCCAGGTTAGACAAAGGTTTGCACAAAAAACTAGCACTATGACACCAGTAGTAGTCTTAGAATTTCTTCTAAGGTGTTAGCTATCTCTCCCAGTTTTGTGGCTTTGCAAATTTGATAAGCATCCCCTCTACTCCTTCATCTAAGTCATTACTAGGGAGGGGACATCGGGGAGAATACCGGATTTATCGGTATCTGATCTCCCCGGTATCGGATTTACTGGTATCAGCATACCGAATTTTTAACATTGGCCACTTTACCGTTTTTTTGCATTGTGGCTATTTACTTCAATGGCCGCGATGTAAAAAAACCGGTAAAGCGGCCAATGTTAAAAATCCGGCCTGCTGATACCGGTGATTATCGGATTAATCCGATAAATCCGATACACCTGATTATTGGGTGTATCTGATACCGATATTCCCATCCCTAGTCATTACTAAAGATGTTGAACAGTACAGGGCCCAGGACAGAGCCCTGAGGCACCCCACTCAATACCTCCCTTCAGATTGCTGGGGAGCCATTTATGAGCACCTTTGGATACGGTTCTTCAACCAGCTACAAATCCATCTAATGGTAGTATCATCTAGCCCATATTTAACCAGCTAGTCAAGAAGGATATCATGTGGGTCTTTGTCAAATGCTTTGCCGAAATCAAGGATATACTACGTCCATGGCATTCCCATGATCTACTAAACTAGTAACTAGATAAAAAAAGGAAATAAGATTAGTTTGGCATGACTTGTTCTTGACAAACCCATGCTGGCTCCTATTAATCACAGCATTGTTTCCCAAATGCTTATAGACTGACCGCTTTATAATCTGCTCTAGAATCTTTCCAGGTATTGATATCAGACTGACCGGTCTATAGTTTCCCAGATCTTCCTTTCCCTCCTTTTTGAAGATAGGGACAACATTTTCCTGTCTCCAGTCTTCCGGCACCTCACCCATTCCCCAAGAGTTCTCAAAGATTATAGCTAGAGGTTCCAGGATTACATCTGAAAGTTCCTTCAGTACCCTAGGATGTAATTCATCTGGCCCCAAGGACCTGAACTCGTTTAAAGTAGCTATGTGTTCTCTTTCCATCTCTTTACCAGTCCTGAGCTGCAGTTCCTTCCCTTCATCATTAGTGCTATTCTTGCCAGGTTGGACATAATTTCCCTTGTGGGAGAAGACGGAGGCAAAATAAGAGTTGAGCAATTCCACCTTCTCTCTGTCACCTGTTAACATTTCACCATCTTCACCAAGCAGCAGACCTACCACTTCTTTCTCTTGCTTTGGACGTAGCTGAAAACCCCCTTTTTGTTGATAGCATCTCTCGCAAGCCTCAGCTCATTCTGAGTGTTAACCTTCCTGACCCCGTCCCTACAGGTTTGGGCTACTCGTCTGTACTCGTCCCTGGTGATTTGTTCCTCCTTCCATTTCTTATGCATGGCCTTTTAAAATCTCAGCTCATCAGAAAGTCCCTTGTGTAGCCACACTGGTTTCTTTAGATGTCTCACATTTTTCTTTCTCATTGTCAGTGGGGTAGGGAATAGGAGGAGGTGTCAGGGGGATAGGGAGTAGGAGGAGGAGGGGAATCTTTCGCCCACACGCACCTGGGTCATGCAGACCGCTCTGTTGGGGTAGACTGCTCCCAGTTGCCCATCAGGATAGTGTGTGGGCCGCTCAGCGTGCTTTTGCACCAAGAGCTTAGGCCCCTATCATCATAGGGCACAGAGCTAATGAAGGAAAGGGTTTTCATGCACTCGCTACCTTCAAATGCCACGGGGGGGAAACTCTGTTAAGGAATAGTGGAGGTCAGCAGGGTAAGGGGCCCGAGGGTCTGGGGAACAGGAGTCAAGGGCTTGCACTCAGAGGAGGAAGGGAAGGAAGGAAACCAACCCAGGAAGGGAGGGGGAATGCACCCTGGCCCGCAGGCCCTTGCAGCCCGCTTGTTCTCACCAGGAAGGAGGGGGGGAAGATTCTTCCAAACAGCACTTATACTGGAATCCACGNGGGGGGGGGAGGGGTGTACAGGGAACACACACTAGGGCACACAAGGCAAGGCAATAACACAATACACTCTAGGTCGCTAAAGTACTTAGCTTGTCAAGCAGGGGGCCAGTCTTTCACAGTCACAACGCTCTGTTCACCGGCACAGAGCTCTGCAAAGCACCGGTAGATGAAGGGCTAGCTCCATCCCCAGCACGCACCCACAGACGCTCAGAGCGGTGCGGCGGGGGGCGGGCCCCTGCAACGTCATTAGGGGGCCCCGCCCGCCGTGTATTCCCCAGCCCTGGGGAAGCCACAAGCGGCGGGGCTCCAGGCAACCGCCCGAAGTCTGGGCTGCAGGGGGCGGGGCCTTCCGCCGGCAGCCAGCGGCGGGGGGTGGGGCGGCAAGCCTGAGATCTGACAGTACCCCCCCTCGAGGCCCCCCCCAGGTGTCCTGCCGGTCCAGGTTTCTCCGGGTGTTGGCGATGAAAAAGACGGAGAAGTTGGGGGGCGGAGATGTGGGAGGCAGGTTCCCAAGAACGTTTGCTTGGTCCAAACCCCTTCCAATCGATAAGATAGTGGAGCCGTCCCCGGCGTAGCTTTGCATCTAAAATGGCGCGGACCTCATAAACAGGATCCAGGCCTGGCACCATAGAGTCGGCGCTGGTTGCCGTCTGGAGAGGTGTCTGCAGACCATTGGCAGGTTTAAGCAAAGCGATATGAAAGGTGGGGTGGATGCGTAATGTGGAGGGCAATTGAAGGGTGTAGCTAACCTCGTTTACCTGCTTCAGTACAGGGAAGGGTCCGAGGTATCGATAGTCCAATTTAGATGAAGGTCGGTGAGAGGGATAATGCCGACGATCTAACCATACCATGTCGCCCGGCTGGAGTGTTGGGGTTGTGCGTCGGCGACGGTCGGCATAGTGCTTATATGCTTGGCGCGCCTTCTCTAATGACGTCCTAGCGAGCGCGTGGACTTGTTGTAGCTGTTGAGCCAATGCTCCCGCTGCGGGGACAGTCACTGAAGGGAGATAGGGTACCGTCATCTGGGGGTGATAACCGTAAGAGACAAAGAAAGGGGAATTCCCCAGAGAGGCATTGGGTGCGTTATTATATGCGAACTCCGCCATCGGGATCCACGCATATCAGTTGTCCTGGAGATAATCGATGTAGCATCTCAAGTATTGCTCCAAGTTCTGGTTGACTCGCTCCACCTGCCCGTTAGCTTGGGGGTGGTATGCTGTTGTAGGTTTTAATTGAACTTGAAATGCCTTAAACAGAGCTGACCAGAAGCGGGTTACAAACTGTGTTCCTCGATCACTGATAATTTCTGCTGGCCATCCATGAAGTTTCATTACATGTCGAGTGAATAAAAGGGCCGTGCGTTGAGCGGTGGGGAGACCCTTGCAGGCGATGAAGTGAGCCATCTTTGTGAAGTGGTCCACTACTACCAGGACCGTGTTGTATCCCCGCGAGGGGGGAAGCTCTACTATAAAGTCGAGTCCAAGCCCTTTCCAGGGCCCCGAAGGCGGGGTTGTAAGTTGGAGCAGACCCACTGGTGCCTTCCTTGGCACCTTAGTGCGGGCACAGGTGGTGCATGCTTGCACATATCGATGTACGTCAGCAGCTGCCGTGGGCCACCAAAATTGGCGTTGGAGGAGGGCTAAAGTACGTTCCGCCCCGGGGTGCCTGGCCAAGGGGACATCGTGGTGAGCCCACAGCAACTGGGCCTGACAGGAGGATGGCACCCTTTTGTAAAGTCCCCCTTCCAAGGTAAAGGAGTTGTTCTCGGAGGGGTGGAGTTCTCTGGCGGATGCCTGTTGTAACCTTTCGAGGAACGGAATTGTGGCGGCAAATACTTGGCGTTCGAGGATCAGACCTTTCGGCCGTGCATCGGTCTCTTTTCCTTCCTGATATCGGGACAAAGCGTCTGCCAAGAGATTCATTTTGCCTGGGCGGTACTGGATGGTAAAAGTAAAACGTGCAAAAAAAAGCACCCAGCGGGCGTGCCGGGGGTTGGAGATCTGGGCTGTTTGGAGAAAGGTAAGGTTTTTATGGTCTGTGGTCACGATTATCGGATGCTGCGCCCCTTCCAGATAGTGCTGCCATGTTTCAAAAGCTGCTTTAAAGGCTAGGAGCTCTCGATCGAAGACCGTGTAATTCCTTTCTGCAGGGGACAGTTGTCGGGAGTAATAAGCACAAGGGAGGCACCGATTCTCGGAGCTTGGTTGGAGTAATACCGCTCCCAGGGCTACACTCGAGGCGTCTGCCTCAACGTAGAAAGGCTTTTCAAAGTCCGATTGTTGAATTAGGGGGCTTCTTTCAGAAGGCTTCTTTCAGAAAGTGGAAGCTATGCTCTTGTTCCTGGGTCCAAAGGTAAGGCTGGTCCTTTTTTAGCAATCGAGTAAGGGGACTGGTGACATCTGCATAGCGGGGTACATATTGGCAGTAATAATTGATACTGCCCAAAAATCGCTGGAGGGCCTTGGCCGACTTGGGTGGGGGCCACTGCTGGATCGCGAGCACCTTCTTGGGATCCATTTGAATTCCTTCAGGGCTGAGGACAAAGCTCAAGAAGTCCACTGTGGTGAGGTGGAAAGCACATTTTTCTTGCTTACAATAAAGTTTGTGAGTCCGTAGCCGCTGAAGTCCTTGCTTTATGTGCTGCACGTGCTGGGCATAGGAGTAGTAGTAGATGAGGATATCATCTAAATAGGCGATGACAGAGGTATAAAAAATGTCTCGAAATATATCATTGATGAAGTGCTGGAAGGCAGCTGGGGCATTGGCCAACCTGAACGGCATAACCAGGTACTCAAAGTGCTCGTATCAGGTACGGAAAGCAGTCTTCCATTCGTCTCCCTGGCGTACTCGGAGTAAATTGTAGGCTCCGCGGAGGTCTAACTTCGTAAAGATCCGTGCCCCTTGTAAGCGATTTAACAGTTCAGGAATAAGCGGCAGGGGGTAACGGTTTTTAATGGTCACGCTGTTAAGGCCCCGGTAGTCTATACAAGAGCGCAGACCCCCATCCTTTTTGGACACAAAAAAGATGGGGGCTCCTGCGGGTGAGGTTGAATGACGGATATGCCCATTTTTAAGGGCTTCGTCCAGGTATCTCCGTAGCTCTACCAATTCAGGGGCAGAGAGAGCATAAATGCGCCCAAACGGGGGCTCTGCGCCTGGCATCAAATCAATGGGACAATCATAGGGGTGATGTGGCGGGAGTTGGGCCGCCTGACGTTTACTAAAGATGTCCGTGAAGTCTAGATATTCGGGGGAAAGGTCCCCCATCATGCCTTGGGATAAGTTGCTCACGGCGATCCGCGAAGAACAAGGAGGCGCCGGAAGCAGACAGTGTCGCTTACAATATGAAGACGTAAGGCAGAGTTGACGCCGAGCCCATCGTATGTGAGGCTCATGAAGCATAAGCCAAGGAAGTCCCAAAACCACGGGGAAGAGGGGGGTACACACCACATCGAAGGAGAGCAACTCTTGATGTGTCCCCATGGTACAGAGAAAGGGAAGGGTCTGGTGAGTGACAGGACCCGAAATCAGAGGGGATCCGTCAATACTTTGCACCACTTTGGGGCTTCCCTTGCGCTGGAGAGGAATTTGCGAAGTCCGTACCAAGTTCCCGTCGATGAAGTTCGCTGAGGCCCCAGAATCTACCAGGGCCCAAATGATCAGCGATCTATGGGGTGGTATACTTATCGTGACCGGCACTCACAAATGAAGCGGAGTCCTGGACGTGAGGGAGGAAATGATCTTCATGGTTGGGACGCCCCCTGTCCGTCCCGACCCCTGGCGTTTCCTGCCTGTCGCTGAAAGGGGGGCAAGGCGGGTCATTCCTGTATAAAGTGCCCTGTGTCCCCACAATAGAAACACGCTTGTGTTCGCCGCCTATGTTCTCGTTCTTCAGCTGTAAGCGGGGCCCGGGAAGCACCCAGCTGCATAGGTTCGGGCTCTGGAAGGGCCAGCCCGGCCCCCTCGGCGCGGGGGGAAGCAGGGGGGAGACTTCTTAGAGGGAGACTCCTCCCTTCCTGTCGTCTTTCTCTGTGTCTCTCCATAAGGCGGGCGTCTATTTGGAGAGCTAAAGCCGCGGTGCTAGTCCAAGTGTCTGGAAGCGGAACATAGGCTAGTTGGTCCTTGAGGTCATCTGAGAGCCCCCTTCAGAAATGCACTCTGAGTGCGTCTTCTGACCACTGTAACTCCAGGGCCAGCTGCTGGAACTGCGTGATGTATTCCATAAGGGGCGCTCGCCCTTGTCGGAGACTCAATATGGCCGTTTCTGCATCCTGGAGACGGTGGGGATGATCGAATAAAAAGCGAAACTCGCGCAGGAAACCTTGATAATCCGACAAGAGGGGGCTTTTACTAATCAGTAAATTGGTGGCCCACTCCAGGGTGACCCCCTAGATTTCCAATCACAAAGGCCACCTTCAGAGCATCGGTGGCATAGATGGCTGGTTGAGTGGTGAAAGTAAGGTCTCAGAGGGCCAGGAATGCCCGGCACATCCTGCGATCCCCTTGAAACTTCTTTATACGAGGTCCCCAAGGCTCTCGCGGGGCGGGGAGCCCCGGGGGGAGGGGTGCCTTGGCCACAGGGGCGGCCACCGCGATCTCCGCGGCTCCCGCTACCGGGGCTTGTGGCACAGGGGCAGCCAATAGCATAGCAGCCTGAGGGGCCGCAGGCTGCCGCTGTGTGACAGCGGCTGCAAGCTCCAGGTGTTGCTCCTGTAGCTCTTTTACTTGCATCGCCAGGGATTGTACTGCGTGGACCAGTTCCTCCATATCATGGCCCGTATTCATCTTGACAACCCAGGGCGTGGAGTTCTGTGTCGGTGAATCTGTCAGTGGGGTAGGGAATAGGAGGAGGTATCAGGGGGATAAGGAGTAGGAGGAGGAGGGGAATCTTTCGCCCACACGCACCTGGGTCACGCAGACCGCTCTGTTGGGGTAGACACTGCTCCCAGTTGCCCGTCAGGATAGTGTGTGGGCCGCTCAGCGTGCTTTCGCACCAAGAGCTTAGGCCCCTATCATCATAGGGCACAGAGCTAATAAAGGAAAGGGTTTTCACGCACTCGCTACTTTCAAATGCCACGGGGGGGAAACTCTGGTGAGGAATAGAGGAGGTCAGCAGGGTAAGGGGCCCGAGGGTCTGGGGAACAGGAGTCAAGGGCTTGCACTCAGAGGAGGAAGGGAAGGAAGGAAACCAACCCAGGAAGGGAGGGGGAATGCATCCTGGCCCGCAGGCCCTTGCAGTTCGCTTGTTCTCACCAGGAAAGAGGGGGGGAGGATTCTTCCAAACAGCACTTATACCGGAATCCACGCTCTCTCGAATATCCAACTAGGGTAAGCACAAAGGGGGGGGGGGGGGGNNNNGGGGGGGGGGGGGGTGTACAGGGAACACACACTAGGGCACACAAGGCAAGGCAATAACACAATACACTCAAGGTCGCTAAAGTACTTAGCTTGTCAAGCAGGGGGCCAGTCTTTCACAGTCACAACGCTCTGTTCACCGGCACAGAGCTCTGCAAAGCGCCGGTAGATGAAGGGCTAGCTCCGCCCCCAGCACACACCCGCAGACGCTCAGAGCGACGTGGCGGGGGGCGGGGCCCTGCAACGTCATCAGGGGGCCCCGCCCGCCGCGTATTCCCCGGCCCTGGGGAAGCCACAAGTGGCGGGGCTCCAGGCAACCGCCCGAAGTCTGAGCTGCAGGGTGCGGAGCCTTCCGCCAGCAGCTGGCGTCGGGGGGCGGGGCGGCAAGCCCAAGATCTGACACTCGTTGGAATTGTTTGCGATTGTGCTTTCAGTATCTAATTTTTCAGAAACTCCCACCCATCTTGGACTCCTTTTTCCTTTAGATTTTCTAACCATGGGATCCTACCTAGCTTTCTCTGAGTTTATTAAAATCAGCTTTTCTAAAGTCCAGGGTACATGTCTAACTATTATCAATTTTCCCTTTCCTTGACACCATGAATTCCAAGATGACGTGATCACTTCCCCCCAAAGTTCCCACTACTTTCACCTCATCAACCAGTTCCTCCCTGTTGGTTAGAATCAAGTCCAAGATAGCTGACCCCCTCGTTCCTTCTTCCACCTTCTGAAATTTGAAGTTATCAGCAAGGCAAGGCAAGAATTTATTGGATATTCCATTCTTACCAGAGTTTGTCAGGGTAGTTGAAGTCTTCCATTACTACTATGTTTTGCCTCTTCGAAAGTTTTGCAATCTGATTTAGGAAAACATCATCCACATCTTCTGCTTGCTTTGGCAATCTGAGACTCCAACAATGATATTACTTTTATTCCTTTCACCTTTTATTTTTACCCAGATGCTCTCAACAGGCCTTCCATGCTCAGATTCGTGAATTTCTGTGCAGGTGTATACATTTTTTACATATAATGCTACTCCCCCTCCCTTTCTGTTGGGTCTGTTGTTTGTGAACAAGTTATATCCTTCAGTTACTACATTCCAATCATGATTCTCATCCTACCAAGTCTTAGTAATACCTATTAAATCATATTTGCCTTCCTGTAGTATGATTTCAAGTTCATCCTGCTTATTTCCCATACTCTGTGCATTGGTATATAGACATCGGAGACCATGAGTATTACACCCTAATGACTTCCCTACTTTTTTTTCTTGCAAATTACTGGGCACCCCATCTGCTCTCCTAATTCCCAATGCATGACACATGTTCCTGTCCCCACTAGTACTTACCTATGTACTTATCTCTGGGCCTTTGTCTCCCCCCCTGGATTTAGTTTAAAGCCCTCTTGACCAGGTTTGTAAGGCTCCTGCCAAACACGTTTTCCCCAGTTCTTGTGAGGTGCAACCCATCTCCTGCCAGAAGTCCTTCATTATGCAAGTATAGTCTGTGGTCCAAGAATCCAAACCTCTCCCGTTGACACTATCTGCATAGCCGGTTGTTCACCTCCAGTATTCTCCTCTCTCTTCCTAGGCCTCTAACAATCAGAGGTCTTCTGAGTGAAAGACAATTGTTTGCAAAGGACTAGTACTAAAACAGAGAGCAAAAAATTACCTGCTGTTAATATCTGATTCTGATTAGTTTGGCACTATTTGGTAACTAACTGCTTACCATGGTAGGGGTGGGACTTCACCCAAAACCCCGGATACCGGTTTTACCGGATACCGGTTCCCAAAAATCCAGTTTACCGGATTAGAACCGGTATACCGGTACCGGTATTTTTCCATTGACTTCAATGGGGAACTGTCCCCATTGAAATCAATGGGGGGAAAAACAAACAAACACTTTCCTTCCCCCGTCCAGGCTGTGCGGGTGGAAGAGGGGTCACCCCCCACCCACCCTGTTCAACCTGGATTTTTTTTAAAATTTTTTTTAGCCAAAGTCCCTGCTAGTGCGGGCTCTGGGCCGCTGCCGTGCTGGCGGCGGTGACCCGGAGCCCGCACCAGCAGGTACTAGGGTGATCCCTGGGGTGGGGGGTAATTTAACCCCCCCCATCCCAGGGATCACCCTACCCCCCCACCCAGAGATCGCCTACCTTTTGCGCTCCGGGCGGCGACTGCACGGCGGTCCGGCGGCTTCAGCGCTGGCTGGCTTCAGCGCTTGACTAGGCCTTCCGGGGAAACCAGGCTGGGCAGGGTGGGTGGGGGGTGAGCCCTCTTCCACCTGCGCCGCCTGGACAGGGAGGGGAAATTTTTTTTTTCTTTCTTTCTTTTACATTGCGGCCATTCATTTCAATGGCCGCAATGTAAACTAATTCGGCATGGGGAACTGGTACCGGTACCCCCAATAACCGGATTAATCCGATACTGTCGGTAAAGCAAAATACTGGCAGTATCGGATACCAGGGGAACCGAACTTCCCACCCCTACCGTGGAGGTTAAGCACCAAACCTGATTACCAGGTATTACCACATTATCATTTACCACATAACTGCATTAACGCATAACCAAATGTTACCATTACTACTTTAAAACCAGGTCCAGAGGGAGTGAGTAAAATAAGGATTAGGAGTAGTAAACAGTAATTTGGTAAATGCTAATTTGGTAAATGGGAATGCATGATATGGTAAATTGGTAATCCAATTAACTAGATTAACTGCTGACGCTAACTGGATACCATCGGTATCTGACCAGATATCAAATATCAGCAGATACTCATTTGTGCTCTACTAAGGACTGTGCTTTGAACAAAGAGAGCAAGAGGCAGACCATGCAGGAAATTGACAAATAATATAATAGAGTGGGGTGGAAGAACTTAAAGATGCTATAAGCTGAAGCACAGCGTGTCACGGGTTTGAAGGTCCAACACTCCACTTTCCTGGGTTGGTTGACTCAATTTTCCTCACTTGCAGCCCACCTGAACCAGTTCTCTCTCTGGCTGGTTCAGTTCTGCAAAGGGGATAATCCTTTTGCCACCCAAACTCCCAGAAAAGCTTCCCATTTACACACACTCTCTCTCTGGGTTCGCAAGAGCTTGAAAACTCAAGGCGCTCACTTGTGTTCCCAACGTAGACCACAGAACACTTCTTAATTAAGAAGAAAGTTTATTAATAACCTAAGCAAATATAGTTTGATACAGAGTGGCTAATAACTGAAAGATAAAGTAACGCATTCCTAATGTATACTGAGTAAATCCCTACGTAAGAACTTACCCCACAAAAAGTCAATAAGCTTGATTTCCTTCTCAGTCAGTGATGTAAATGACTGGACTGCAATCTTAAATTGGTTCGAATCAAAGTCCTTTCTCTCCCCACATATCTTCCAGCAGCCTCACTTGCTGGTAAGATGCAAGATGTAGATGAGCTGTCGACTCCAAGAGATAGCAGGAGATGGATTCCTCTTTGTCTTGGCTCTTGGCTTAAATAGCTTTTCAAAGTCCTTTGTTTAACTTTTTCCGCTCAGGGACCTGTGTTTACCGGCGCCTAGGCAAACAGGCCAAACAGGCAGCTTATTTGGCAGCATCTCCATGGGATTCTGTCTGGTGTCTCTCTGAAACCACATTCTTTATTTCTCTCCATTTCCTGGCGTTTCGAGTTCTCAGTTTTACATTACATGATTACATGAAGTGAGTTTTCAGTTCTTATCTTTATATCCATGTTTAACCTTTAGCTTTACATATCTGTTAGATCTGTAGCCTACGTGTAGCCCAGTATCTCCCATGTGTGATCCTATGTTCTTTCGTGACACAGCAGAGAGCAGAAGTTTCCTCTGAGTAGGTTATTTTATAACTGACTACTGTGAAGAGCTTTGTGTCTTCCTCTGGAACTTCTGGAGACAGAAAGCTGGACCAGTTGGAACCCTGGTCTCCTACAGTGGGGCAATTCCTATGTTCACAAGAGGTTATTCAATCTGAGCAGGTATCACAGAAAATGTAGATCCAGCTGTAATGGAACCATTTAAAAAGTTTCATAAGAACTTTTTTTTTGCTGGTTCCCATTTCATGTTGAACAAAAGGTGAGGTGAGTTCTACTCCCCTTTCCTTACCATTACCTTCCCTTGCAACTTCTTGTCTCAAATTAGACTGCAAGCTCTTTGGGCCAAAGGCAAGGTTTGCTATTTGTATGAATAAGTAAGAACAATCATGGTCAATAAAAGGCCCTTTTCACATGGGCCATGGTGGGTGGGGGGATGGGGGGGTGTCGGCAGCGGGTGGAGGTGGCTGTGCGGCCGTTCCCATGGGTGCACGCCCATCTCCACGCACAGAGCAACTGTCATTGGCGCCCGTTGCTCTGTGCATGCATAATGGGTGGAAGTGGGTGGAGATGGGTGGTGCACGGAAGCGCACACGCACCCCCACCCACCGCTGTGGTGTTCCCACGGGCATCCCACCCATCCCCCCTGCACCTGCCACATATCCACCCACTGCCCACGGTGTTCTCACAGGTGCACCCCAGCCCGCACACTTGTGCAAGGGGGGGCACCCAGGTGAAAATGGCCAAAGATCCTTCCTTTTTCCCACAGTGCTGGCGGAGCGGTGTGCAGATGGGGCAGGGAGAACTCTCTCCTAAGAAGAGAAGATGAGCTCTGCAGGTTCTTGCCTTGTTTGTTTTCCTGAAAGGGAGCCATAGTCCTGCTGTTCTTCAGCTAGCAAGGGTTTGGAGAAATGTTTACAGCGCATTGTCAGTTTGACAGCAATGTTCTCCTGATGGCCTGTCAGCTGCTGATAACAGTAACGTTCTCTCGCTTTGGAGCACAAGCTCCAGCATAATAAATCCCAAGCTGTTGTCTAAGGTTGAGCGACGAGGAGAGATGAAATCGGGACCCTGCTGTTGTGGGCTTAGAGACGAACTGGGGGGAGGCGTCTGACAGAAAACTGGTGGTTCATGAAGTTTCTAATCCCATTGCATAGGCCAGGCACACAGATTTACTGTAGTATTTCTGGTCTCCAGGGACCAGGGAGACGCTGAGAAAGAGAGGAGGAAAGAAAGAACGTAAAGAAATGCTCCCTTAGGAGAACAGAGCAGCTTCCATTGGAAACATGAAGAAGATACGAAGTGCCATACTGGGGCAGACCAATGGTCCATCTAGCCCAGCATCCTGTTTCCTATAGTGGCCAATCACAGTGGCTTGGGAGAAGCACCCAACTGGTCACAATGGGGGATCCATTCCCTGTTGTTTTCCCCCAGCTCCCATCATGTTCCCTGATCCTGTCTGGCTAATGGACCTATCTTCCAGATACCTACTCATGTGGCTAGGCAGACAGGTCATTCAGAATCACTGTGTTGGTGTCAACTCTGGTTGGTGAAAGAGGGGTCCAGTGAATATTGCTGCAAGTGGAAGAGATGACCACAGGAGAGACTGGTGCTAGTAAATTGCAGGGAGGAATGCAAGGTCAAGAGAAAGGGCCTGCTTTTCTGTCAGTTGGGCCAGGAAAAGTTACTTGTAAGAAGAAATGGCCTTACACATCCTCCTTGTGTCAAGGTCTTTGTAGGGATTCTAAATACTCCTTTGTTGGAAGGACAATGTCTTTGAATATAAATGGGCACAGGAGGTACGTTCTCACTTGCATCAAAAGCTGTATCTCAACAAATGGAGTCCTCTTCCCTTGCAAACTCTAAATGCTGAGTGAAGAAATATGAATGGGGAAATCAGTGACAGCGATGAGCTCCAACAAGAATAAGTGGCTAGATGCCCACTCTTTGTGAAGAAGGATGAGTATTCAGCCCTTCCAGGCTGACTGTGATTTGGAGAGATCTAGCAGGTAACATGAAAAGGCATGACTATAAAGCTAGCCACTAAGCTGGGCAGCCCGCTCAGTCAAACACTGCATGCTGACAGCCAATGTAGCCTAGTGGACTTGCTGTTAGACTTGGAGTTGAAAGAGCAGGTTCAAATCTTGTCTTAGTCATGAACTCACTGGATGGCCTTGGGCAAGTTGCTTTCTCTATGCCTCAGTTCCCCAGCTGTAAAATGGAAATAATAATATAATAACAGGGTTGTTGTGAGCGTGAACTAGATAAGGATGTAAAACATTCTGAACCTGTAAGTGCTCTACACATGATGAATAATAATATCAGACCAAAGGTCCAAGTGGATCTAGTCAAGCCAAGAGTTCTATTACCTGCCTTTGGAGTAGCCCTCCGCTGTCCTGTGAATGAACACTTCTGGGTTGACAGCATCTGTCTGAACCAAGCCTCAATTTAAAACTGTCAGTATGTCTGCTTTCCTTGCAGAGGCTTATATCAGAACAGTGTGGGATTTTTTTTTAAGCAAACCCTGTGTCATGGGGTTGGGGTCCATCCCCTCATTTTCTGGGTTGAGTGACTCAGTTTCCCTCACTTGCAGCCCATCTCAATCAGTTCTCTCTCTAGCTGATTCAATCCTGCAAAGGGGACAATGCTTTTGTCACCCAAGCTCCAGAGACTTCCCGCTGACAGACTCTTTCTCTCTGGGTTTGCAAGTGCTTGAGGGCACAAGATACTCAGACCATGTTTCCCAGTGTGAGATGACAGAAAGCCTTCTTAAAAAGTTTGATTACATAAACAACGATAGTTTGAATGCAGTGGCAATTAAAACAAAAGTAAATAACGCAATCCTAGTCTGTACTGAGAAGTTAAGATCTTACCCTACAGAAATTCCATGCGCTTGAATCCATTTCTCAGCCAGATGTAGTGAGGCTGGGCTTTGAGTTCTTAGAAGCAAAGTTTTTTCTCTCAGTACATTGCTTCAACATGATAGCTGACAGGCTCCTGCCCCCAGCTATAATCCAAGACTCAGTGAGTCCTAGGTTGAATGAGTTCCCAACTGACACTGTTCTTTATGGGTCCGAATGTCCCTTATAAGCAGGGCCCCGATTCTTCCGCGGAATTTTTTTAAAAATTCCGCGGGAGTCAGGGGCCAATTCTGCGCCTCGGCGCGATTTACCATGCGGGGGGGGGGTTGGTTTGCCTCCTCCTCCCCCCGCACTGGTAAACCCTCAGGGCCTCCCCTCCCCAGCTGCCGGGGCTTGCCCTCCCCAGCTGCTGGGGCGTGCTTGACTCCCACCCCCC
>QEPC01003965.1:3383898-3405606 GCA_003113815.1 Sphenodon punctatus
TTTAAAAGAGGTTTGGACAAGTTTCTGGAAGATAGGTCCATTAGCAGCTATTAGCCAGACAGGATCAGGGAACATGACAGGAGCTGGGGGAAAACAACAGGGAATGGATCCCCCATTGTGACCTGTTGGGTGCTTCTCCCAAGCCACCGTGATTGGCCACTGACGGAGACAGGATGCTGGGCTAGATGGACCATTGGTCTGACCCAGTTTGGCACATCTTATGTTCTTAATATAAATACACTATGGTTAACGGGCATATACGTGTGTTGTTTCTTATTAAATACCCCATTGGGTCTATGACTGCCTTCCTTCTTTGCTACAGCCGTTAAGAGGTCTGTCTTTGCATTTCAGATGGGAAGCCAATGAAGTGGAGCCCTGTCTCCACGGTCCAATCAATATCTTTTGGGGGAGAGCAATTTCTGAAAAGAGAAGGGGAAAGCTTGGGAGACAAGGGAAGGGCTTCTGGAAGGCCCTTTGACATTGCCTCCCTCTCTCTTTGACAAGTGACTGGAAGCCCCTTCTGTATTTAAAATGGATGCAGTGTGCTTTTCAATGTCTCCTTCTGCTCAGCGTGTGTAACTTCCAGTGGCTTTTAGCCAAAATTGCCAACCATTGGAAACCCATCAGTCAGGAATGCCAGCAAACTGTTCTCTGGACTGAAAATGAGTCAAAGTCATTCATTCAGAGATGAGGGATGAGAAGGTGTGGGGAAGAGAACTCTAGCTGCTTTTAGACATGCGCGGCACACACGCGGTGTGAAATCCCGCCGTGTGTAAATATCCCATGAGCAGCGTTTAAATGTGACGTTTCACTTGTTATAGCCGGTCGCGCATTCTTTTAAAAACGCAAACTAAATACCTCAATATTGATGTATTTAGTTCGCGGCTTTGAAAGAATGCGCAACCAGCTATAATGTGCGAGACATCGCCTCTAAACCCCGCCTGTGGGATTTTTACACATGGTGTGATTTCACACCGCGTGTGCACCACGCACGTCTAAAAGTGTCCTCTGTCAGCTTCTGGAATGTGTGGGAGTATCAGAGAGTTTCCCATGGGTGACATGGAACAACGCTGCCAGTGTGGAGAGCCAGGCGGCTCAGAATTGTGCTTGGCTTGTGGGCTTATCTAGCCCATCCTCGCGCATACTCACATGTCTCCCTGGTGTCTACGTTGAGCAGTTATCGTCACCAATCCTCTGGGGCTGGATGCCTGTACTACTGAGTAGCTCTCAGTAACTACAAGAGCTGTTCCTCCATCCTCTCCCTTTTAGTCCTTTGCTAACATACTGCAGAAAGCAGTTAGACAAGGGCAGCCATAAAATTAGTGATCTGGTAAAGTTCACAGCTCCGCTCATAAATTTCATTTTCAAAGAGGTGAAACATGAGACGAGAGGCCATAAAACCGCAGAAGGCAAAGCTGGGATTTGATTGAAGCATTGCCTTAGTGTGGAATTGCAAGCAGCCTCCATCCAGTGGCCAGTTGCCATGGGGACCCTGCAAGAGAGGGTGTAGCAGCGCTTTCTGCTCCCAGCTTGGGGTACCAGGGCACAATGAGGTGTGTGCAAGTGCCTTTTCAGGGGCTGCTAGCTCCTTCCTTCATTAGCAGAATTAATAGAATCTCAGGGGCTTGTTACCCCCGGTAGAGGTCCGCCTCAGCCTGGATTCCCTTGCCTTCTTACCAAACTGTAAGACCTGGCTCTTCTAGCAGGTGTTTGGTGGGGGGAAAGGGGAGGGAGGGTTGGGTTAGTTGAGTTGGGGGGGGGAGGAAGGGGATTGCATTTTATGCACAGACCTGTTGTATGTATGTTTTTATGTATATTGTTTATATATATATTTACAGTTTTTCTCCCACTGCCTTAGGCAGATTGTTTAAAACACAATCAGTACAGAGAGACCACTAGATCTAGCAGTAAGGGTGGGACTCTGGACAAAATTTCAGTTTCTGTTTCTTTCAGTTTTAGTTCCCCTGTGTCTTGGATCTCGTTTCGGTGTCGGATCTATCTGTGTCGCTTCTTTTGCCCATTGAAGTCAATGGAAAATTTTGGTGGCTAATTTGCGCATGTGTGCTGCACCACTGCTAGCAGCGGCGTTTTCAAGAAGCACCAAAGCTGGGACCTATAAGAAGAAGAAACAGAAAGAGAAAGAGAAGGCCTGGCTGCCCAGCAGTGGAGCTGGCTCTGCTGCCTGTGGCCAGGCACCAGACCTCTGGCCATCCACAGTCCATAAAACAGAGCCTAGCCAAACCACAGTCCTGGACTAGCTCTTTCAAGACTCACACATAAGCTCTTCAATCCTCCAGGTCACTTCTCCATCAGGTCAGGAGCAGACTCCAAGATGCACTCTCCTTCGCAGAGGAGAGCAAACTGCCACGTTGTGTTCACCACCACAGCCAAGAGGAGACTGCCCTACTGCCTGGGCTGGCCTTCTTTAGTACTGGAAGCCACCCCCCAAACTCTTCAACTTCCTGTTGTCAGCCATCTTGTCTCCACATCTAGGCTCATGCGCCATCTTGTGACTCAATTCTGTCACATCCACGGATCCCCCTCCCAAGTCCCGCTCATTTAAAAACACCCAGTGAGGCACTACATCATGGCCACTCAATCCTAACAGAGTTGTAAGGTGTAAAAAAATGTGGTGCTATTCATGCAGGAGTTAGTGCATGTGCACCTAACATACATCTGCAATGTATGCATAGCCGACCTAACAGACATCCTTCCTTGTGTGTGGGTACCCTTGTTTTCCCACCCACGCACCAGACTCCTCCCAGCAACTCAGAAGAGTATCTGAAATACCCAGATAAGTATCCCACCTTGTATTTCACTCCCTACCCACAACGCACTGGGGAACTCATTCATGGTGCACCTTGGACAGAAGAATAGCGTCACATGAAGTTAGCATTTCCGGCTGTTACTCTCTTTGACAGCTGCCCAGACATCCTGCCCACCCATGTCACAAATAAATGCAACAGCTGGTTTTTCAAGTTTTGTTTTGAA
This sequence comes from Sphenodon punctatus, assembly GCA_003113815.1. Lineage (NCBI taxonomy): Eukaryota > Metazoa > Chordata > Lepidosauria > Sphenodontia > Sphenodontidae > Sphenodon > Sphenodon punctatus. The sequence goes on from QEPC01003965.1 coordinate 3,386,890, forward strand.
TTATATTTTCCCTTTGCATAACAACTTGGTGATTAGAAAATACATCCATGTTTGAACTACTGAGCAATGTGGAAAGCGTTGCAAAGAGTATTTTGCTAGTCATGCATTAGTCCTGCAGCTGCTATAAGTGCTGTAGAGCTAGAGAGCTCCTAGCATCATGCTTGCAGATGTCAACATAGTCCACAAGTACAGTTGTATCAGCGGCAGTCACAGGTACAGTGTACACGGGCAATGGCTGCTGTTACCACTACCTTTTAACCCCTTTCGTCCCAACAGCAGCACCCTTCTCACAAGCACCTCCCTCCTGAGTTGCAGGTTCCTTGTCTGAGGCTGGAAGGGTGTTTTCATTGTGTGTGTGCAGTGCCATTGATGCCAGTGCCAATTGATGTATACAGGTCTGGCATCCTTCGAAGTCACAGTTGTACCCTCTGGCACGCAACTAATGGGATATCACACTGTAAGGGATATATGGCCTTGGATGCCCAAGGGCAACTTGAACATTCAGCATTCTCCAGATTTCAAGGCACCTGTCGGAGCAAGGCTTATTGGGTAGAATGGGACAGGCCTACAAGCTTACATTGTACACACCGTGGCAGCTGCAACGAAAAGGCTTTGATTCAGGACTTGAATCTATATGTTTTTGTGACAGTTATCAAAATTTATCAGAAACTACCTTTTCATGCAGCACATTTTGTACCTGTTGAACCAGCCCCAATCAAGCCCAGATCCTCCGTATTGTTCTGTATGCCAGTGGACAGGCTTATTCAAGGACTAACACCTTCCAAAAAAGGCCTCAAGTTGTGATGATGAGGAATGCTGTCAGCTTGTCTACAGCGCCACATTTGTTACCTTATAATCCCAGTGTTGAGTAAAATTAAGGTAAGCAGAAACCAGGTGCATGACTCTCTACTGTAGGCTCCAATGCTGGGCCCGTTGAAATCAATAGTTAAGCTTCCTTAGGGTGGGATCAAGACCATATTGACACTGTGTTCCAAGGATCCCAGCACCCATTGTAAGCACCACACATTGTGTCAGTAGCTCCTCAGGCAAAAATTACAAAGGCCGCTTTTAGACGAGCGGCGCGCAATTGCGCATCGCGATTGCGTATAATTTGAAACGTCCGCATGTTGTAATTAGACGAGACGGAAGTGGGGTATTATGCGCATACTATGACGGTTGCGCATTTTTTAAGTCTGCGAATTAAATACCTCGATTGTGAGCTATTTAATTCACAGACTTTAAAAATGCGCCACCGCCATAATATGCACATAATACCCCACCTCCGTCTCGTCTAATTACAACATGCGGACGTTTCAAATTATGCGCAATCGCGATGCGCAATCGCGCGCCGCTCGTCTAAAAGCGGCCAAAGTGCCAGCTCTGCACAAAGTTTCAAGCTTAACATTAAAAGCTGTAAGTAGAGGAGCCCATTGAAAAACTTTCCATATACTTTCTAGCACCTAAAATGAGATGTACGAGGGAGGAGGAGGAGAAAGCAACAATATTGCTGTAATAATATCACTGTCCCGTGACATAGAAGAGCTAGGGTCAGTTCATTTCTCAGGTTAGATAGTAGAATCCTTTCCTCCCTGGAAGGGCAGTGTCAGCTTCAGTTACCAGCAAAGCCTGAAAGGCCTGCCCTATAAGCTTGTAAAGTTCCCATCAATATTGGACCCTCCTGCTAGGGATGGAAAAATTAGCTTCACATTTCAGTAAGGGATTTTAAATCTTCCCTTTCCTATAAATTGTCCCAATGAGATACCACCGGCAATACTGCTAGATAGGGATGGGACTTTCGGTTTTGGTTTTAACAGAAAGAGGCCGAAAGTGCCTCTTTCAGTTAAAACTGAGAGATTCAAAAATTGGGCCCTTCTCAGTTCCCAGTTTTCAGATCTTCTGTTCCCAGCGAAGTCAATGGGAAATCCTCCCATTGACTTCAATGGAAAGAGCCAGGAACATGCACAAAATGGGGAAATTCCACGCATGCGCAGAACAGCTACCCTCTTCCAAAATGGTACGGATGCCATTTTAGATTAGAGCTGCACATGCACAAAATGGCCTTGGTGGTCATTTTGCGCATGTGCACTGCACCGCTGCCAGCAGCAGCGTTTTCAAGAAGCTCCGGAGCCGGGACCTATAAGAAGAAGAAAGAGGAAGAGAAGGCCCGGTTGCCCAGCAGTGGAGATGGCTCCGGGCCTCTTCCACTGCTGACTGGTGTTGGGAGCTGGCTCCACTGCCAGGCAGCCAGACCTTCTCCACTGCCCAGCAGCAGAGAAGCCCCAGCGGCCATATTTCCCCTACAGTGTGATATCCCATTAGTTGCGTGCCAGAGGGTACACCTGTGACTTCGAAGGATGCCAGACCTGTATACATCAATTGGCACTGGCATCAATGGCACTGCACACACACAATGAAAACACCCTTCCAGCCTCAGACAAGGAACCTGCAACTCAGGAGGGAGGTGCTTGTGAGAAGGGTGCTGCTGTTGGGACGAAAGGGGTTAAAAGGTAGTGGTAACAGCAGCCATTGCCCGTGTACACTGTACCTGTGACTGCCGCTGATACAACTGTACTTGTGGACTATGTTGACATCTGCAAGCATGATGCTAGGAGCTCTCTAGCTCTACAGCACTTATAGCAGCTGCAGGACTAATGCATGACTAGCAAAATACTCTTTGCAACGCTTTCCACATTGCTCAGTAGTTCAAACATGGATGTATTTTCTAATCACCAAGTTGTTATGCAAAGGGAAAATATAATTCAAAACAAAACTTGAAAAACCAGCTGTTGCATTTATTTGTGACTTGGGTGGGCAGGATGTCTGGGCAGCTGTCAAAGAGAGTAACAGCCGGAAATGCTAACTTCATGTGACGCTATTCTTCTGTCCAAGGTGCACCATGAATGAGTTCCCCAGTGCTTTGTGGGTAGGGAGTGAAATTCAAGGTGGGATACTTATTTGGGTATTTCAGATACTCTTCTGAGTTGCTGGGAGGAGTCTGGTGTGTGGGTGGGAAAACAAGGGTACCCACACTCAAGGAAGGATGTCTGTTAGGTCGGCTATGCATACATTGCAGATGTATGTTAGGTGCACATGCACTAACTCCTGCATGAATAGCACCACATTTTTTTACACCTTACAACTCTGTTAGGATTGAGTGGCCATGATGTAGTGCCTCACTGGGTGTTTTTAAATGAGTGGGACTTGGGAGGGGGATCCGTGGATGTGACAGAATTGAGTCACAAGATGGCGCATGAGCCTAGATGTGGAGACAAGATGGCTGACAACAGGAAGTTGAAGAGTTTGGGGGGTGGCTTCCAGTACTAAAGAAGGCCAGCCCAGGCAGTAGGGCAGTCTTCCTTTGGCTGTGGTGGTGAACACAATGTGGCAGTTTGCTCTCCTCTGCCAAGGAGAGTGCATCTTGGAGTCTGCTCCTGACCTGACGGAGAAGTGACCTGGAGGATTGAAGAGCTTATGTGTGAGTCTTGAAAGGGCTAGTCCAGGACTGTGGTTTGGCTAGGCTCTGTTTTATGGACTGTGGATGGCCAGAGGTCTGGTGCCTGGCCAGTGAGTGATGATGGTATACTTGAATAAAATGCTTTTTATGCAACTACCCTTGAATGACTTCCCTGGACACTATTCCTGCAAACACTCATCCACAGAAGTGGGTCCCTTTCACAGTGGATGCTGAGTGATATGGCTGCGAAGCACCCATTTAGATGCGTGGGGAGAGATTCCAACGGGCAGCTCCCAGCATAGCTAGTAGCTACCATGGCAGCCACCTCACACTCCCCCTGCTGGGGACCATGCAGGAGGGAGAAGCGTGCCAGGCTGGCCTTTGCAATTGACATGTCCCAGCAATTGACCAGGTTCCCCAGCACTCATGGCCAGTTCCTATGACTGTCAAAGCCTATGTTCCCTGCCCACAGTGCCCATGAGCGAGGGACCTGTCTGCTGGTGTGAGTGGCTGCTCCAGTTCATATGGGTAGGGGATGTGTGGGTGCTGTTTGCTATGCACTCTTTTGGCTTGCCCTGCATGGTGCACTCTGATTTCTCAGCAGTGCACCATGCATGGGAGCTGCATGGCTCACAGGAGCATGCATTCTCCCTGCACCACCTTCAGTCGGGCAGTCAGATGAGTGGCTCCTGGGTGGTCATGTGTGGTAGCATCTCATTTAAAAACACACACTGGAACAAAGATACACGAGAGCAATATCGGAGTTGTGATTTCTGTGGAAGCAAGGAGAGGATAGGAGCAGAACTACAGTTTGCAATGGTGCTTTAGGACAGTCCCTCAATGCACTTGAAGAAAAACATTTTGATTTGAGATTGAACAGATTTGTTTCAGTTTTCATTTCAAATTGGCCTTAAACAAAATGTTTCAAAAATCTGCCTTCTCCAGAAAATTTTAATATTTGGAATTTTTCATCTCTGTCTGGAAGGCAAACAAATATTAAAAAAATAGACTTTTGCTTTTCAAGCAGCTCTAAAGGTGCTTTTATATGAGACCCGCTTGCATGATTTTTTAAAAGTCCTGCAAGGCGGGATTATACGTGACAATGGATGCAATCACGCGCATTCAAGGCGGTCGCACGTTGTTTGCCGACCGTGAACTAAATACCTCAGGCCCTCACATCGAGGTATTTAGTTCGCGGTTGGCAAACAACGCACGGCCGCCTTGAATGTGCGTGATCACATCCATTGTCACATATAATCCCGCCTCGTGTGATTTTGAAAAATCGTGCGAGTGGGTCGCGCAACTGTGACCTGCTCGTATAAAAGCAGCCATAGTGTGACAGATAGGTGACACATGGTGTACACCGGAAAGGAGAGGAACAAGGCAGGATGAGATTTAGACTGTCAGGGCTGGAAGCAAATAGCAGGAAATGCATTGCTCCATTTATTAATTATTATTATTATAAGCATTTATAGAGTGCCAGCGATGTACCTGGTGCTTTACAGAAAATAAGATAGACACGCTCCCTGCCCGAGAGCTTACAATCTAAAAGACGGGGAGGGGAGACAGGGAAGGGGGAACAGAGGGAGAGACAAGGGATGCTGTGGACGCAACAATCATGAGGATGTGAGAACTCAGGTACACGTTCTTGGCTTGGTTACAGTACATTGGGAGTTTGCAGATAACAAGTGGGGGATAATCCTGAGTGGGAATGGTTAGCAGGAGTTAGGAAGGGCAGAGCGGAAGAGGTGGGTTTTGAGGAGGGACTTGAAGGGAGGAGGGGCAAGGCGGATGTGGGCAGGGAGGGAGTTTCAGGCGTGCAGGGCAGCGAGGGAGAAGGGAGAGGATGCTGGGCTAGATGGACCATTGATCTGACTTGGTATGGCACTTCTTATTTTCTTATGAAAAATAGCGTGATGAGCTAAAGAAATCTGGAACTGTTGCTTTTCGCTTAAGCAACATTTTCGTAGTCTCTTCTTTCCTCTCCAATTTACCTCTCCTTGTAGTCATGGGCTCCAACTCTACCCAGGAACCAGCAAGGAAGAGGTTAATTCATGTTATAGTGGAATCCATCACAAGGGTGAGAGAACTCTATCTTTGAGTTTAATAGAGATACATACCTGGAGTCAGGAATTGATTAGTGTTGTTTATCTACATGATGTGCATAAACAATTAATTACATCAAGTATTTAATGATCAACTCATGCGTTATCTGTAAGCTGTGTTACCTGTAACAAGATCTGTATGTGACCAACTTGGTTATCTTTCTGGTTCTATCCTGTATGAGGGGGGTCTGTCGCTTCACGCCATCTGTGAGAAACCCTATTTAATCCCTGGATCTGAGATTCTGAGTGAACTTGCACATAACTCTGCTGAACGCCAATGTCTGCGGGGCCCTGGAAGCTGTATAATTAGCCTCGGATGATCCCCCAATCACTGTTGCATGTGAGTGAGACACTCCGTTCCATCACTCCTTTAAACTCTGATCTGATTAATAGATCAGATCTAACCATCAGATCAGAGTTTAAAGTGGGGCTGGAAATTGGAGTGCCTTGCACGCAACAGCGATCCAGGGATCATCCAAGGCTGATTATACAACTTCCGGGGCCCTGCAGACATCAGAGTTTAGCAGAGTTACATGTAAGTTCACACACTCTCTCGGAATCCTTCCCCTGTGAGCTACAGTCTCCTAAAGTTCCTGTCAGTACCACGGCTGATACTGGGCCTTAAACAATAATCTAGTGTTCTTGGGCATAGCTCTTGTGTCCGATTCCATGTATTTGCCCATTGGGGTGAGCTAGCAGTTCTGGGTCACATTGCCTCAAACACTCCTCTTTTCTCTTCCTAGGTTTCGCATCTGCTCAAACAGCTTAAACATTAATCTTTACCATGGTGACTTACAGACAACGCCAGCCTTACCACAGGGCAAGCTGGGGTGACCACCCTGGGCCCCAAGGGGCCCCCCCAGTGGCCCTTGTTTTCACCAGAGTGGGGAGAGGGCTCCCTCCCTCCCAGCAGGGCCCCAAACACATCCACCTTTAGGGTCCTCTTCGCTCTGTGCCCTGCAAATTCTAAGGCTGGTCCTGCTTTCAGACCTACCTTGCCACTCCTGGTTTGCCTTGTGGAGTTGTTATAGGGCTCCTGGAGTTCCAGAGAGCTATCAAAGAGGCCCTGGGTGAGTTACGGGGAGAGCTTTAAAAATGGTGGGACCTCTAGGTTGGAACTAGGGGTGAAAATAAATGGACGATAGCCCGCAGGAGTCCCTTGTTTGGCCCGAGTAGCACACAATCAGAGGGTTTTGCACAGCAAATAAATACATGGGCAACCACCACCCCTCCCTGATGACCACACACCCCCCCTGATGACTTGCAGCCACAGGGAATTCTGGGTCCAGGAGGCTCCCTCCCCCCATTTGCTTCCTGTTTTGTTTTGCCTTTGCCTTTTTGGAGCACTGGTTTTGAATGCTCTGAAGTGAAATTAAACAGTAGAAGCCCCAGGGAGGGCAAGAGTGACGAATGTGCTCACTGCTCTGACCACTGGGACCATTCTAGGTGCTCTGCCTGCATGGAGGCTGCACACACCGTACTAGATGGGAGCAGACACATGGGCGAACATTGGCCTGAACTGACCCACACAGTGGGCCCGCAGTGTCCCAGGACTCCGCTGTAAGTGGAGGCTCCATGGCACACAGGAGCTCGCATCTTGTGGCCACCTAATAATAAATGAGCAGTGAACACCCTCCCAGCGTGGGCTATCATCTTGTTTATAAACACCCAGTGTCCTTAGTTTCTGTTTTATGGCATGGGTCTGTTTGGTTTTGTACTGACGTTACCTGGTGTCAGCATTGGGAGACAAGTCAGGCAAAGTCCCTATAAAACTTCATTCCAGAACAGTAAAATGAATATGAAAGAGTGAGAAATATGCTGAGTGAGCATTTTACAGGAAAACCTGGACTGTCTCCGGAGGACAACAGCAAAGAAATTATACAACACAAGAGAAAAAAGGAAAATGCAGTAAATGGTCTAGCAGAATCCTTGACCCTTGAGAATAGAGCTTACCTAAAGACTCTCACAGATAATTCAGTAAATTATACTAAAAGAGACAGGGAAAGAGGAGATTCTTTTGTTTGTCGAAAAGGCAACAGCAATGGTTTCTAAGCTGCATGTCATTGATTATTACATTGCTAAAAAAAGAAGAAATTGCTGCAGCAGACATGACAAAAGAGCTGTTTATGACAATCAAGAAATGTCAGAAAGGAAAAAGGAGCCTGAAAAAGAGAAATCCATAAGTGACACCTGGAGAGTTAAGTGAAGGACAGGTGGTATTGAAGCTGCACCTTTTCTACTGCTATAGCCTACTGAAGAGCAGTTCTGTGAAGGCTTTAAACTTGATTCAGTGTTGGGTTCAGTGACAGGCTTAACCAATTAGCATGTGGCTGCAGGAACTTTGCTGTCAGGCACACCAAATAGACCAGGCAGGTGAAAACCAAGTAAATTTGTTTGTGGGATCCTAACTAGAATTGAGAAAGAGGGAGTTTTTAAATGAGACGCATGTGTCCACGCATCCTCCCCACCCCCCACTGTCCATGCGTCCAAGGGCTCGTTTGAAGTTGGTGCCTGAGGCGGTGCGCTCCTGTGACCCATGCATCAGCCAGCCATGGCCATGAACGGAGCGCTCCTGAAAAATCCAGCGTGCCCCGTGTGGGCCAGGGTGGCTGCCTCTGTGGTCGGGGCAGTCATGTCAGAAGCCATCCATGTGAAGCCCTCCCCACGCACTTCCCACTGCCGCCTCATGCACCAGCCACAGACACACACACACACTCATCCTCCTGTCACGCTTGTTTAAAAAGACCCAGAGATGCAGTAAAAAATTTTGAAGAATTTGGAATTTATTTGGAAATGTGGTATATGTTTTTATGTTTGAAGTTGAAATTTCTGTACTCTAAAGAAAAGGAAATGTGGAGTAGTTATAGAGCCCCTGGTCCTCCACTGCTGCCAGAGAGAAGCACAATGCTTTATAGGAGATGTTTAATAAATGGAGGAACTTACAGGCTGCAGATCACACCCTAGTTGTTGGTTTAAGATAAGGCTCTGTTTGTCTTTGTTTTCACATTTCATTCATTTGCACAGATCAGCCCATTCCTCTGACAACATCTTCTGCTTATCTGGTTTATATATTGCTTGTCTTTTTAAGCCCCTTGCACCTGATACGTTTTGTAAGTAGCAAAACAATAATGGCAGTGTATTCTTAAAGTCACAAGCAAACCAGTGAATACTTCTTCACAGGGCAATTTGTTGCTTGAATGGCTGATCTGGGGTGAGTTTAGAGCTTTGCCACCTGTGCAAATGTTTAGGAAACACTTACGAAAAAACATGTATTTATTATTATTATTATTATTATTATTATAAGCATTTATCTAGCGCCAGCTGGCACTTTACAAAGAATAAAATAGACACGGTCCCTGCCCAAGAGTTTACAATCTAAAGACGGGGAGGGGAGACAGGGAAAGGGGACAAAGGGAGAGACAAGGGTTCATAAGTGTTCCTTAAACGTTTGCACAGGTGGCAACCCTACCCTAACCTGACCCTAACCTGATGACGGGTCCTGAACAGCTGGGTTGAGTTGGGTTGGGCACTGTTTCCTAAATACCTTTCAGGTTTGAGTAGGGTCAGGTGAGATTTTAAAGCGGTTTTCAGCTGCAGCAGCTTTTGTTTAGCCACAGCAGCTTGAGGTGTGCTGAGTTAGTCTGTTGGGAGAAAGAGGAAGGGGAGGTGGGGCTAGCCGTCTCTGAGAGTGGGAAGCCCAGAGAACCCCTTCCCATCTTTGTCGGTGTCTCTAACCAGGCAAATTCCTTGTGCACAGAAAGGAAACCCAGCAGTGGGAACGGTGTGCTTGGGTCAGGTCTCCCTATCCTGGTCTCACGTCTACTGGCCAATGCTCTTCCCACCCCAGTCTTTGTGCCTGAGCCAATCCCCTCCAGAATCAGGGGCAAACATGTTGCCTGCTAGCGATACATTTTCCTTCTTTCCCTCCCTATCTGATTGCAGACAGATAGCAGATAGCCAATACATGCTGGCTCTGACCAGATCTGTGATCCTGCCTTGCTCTGTGCCTCTCACGATGCAGTAAGTACTGGACAAGTGAGAAGGGAGGGAACGCTGTTGCAGGGCTCCACTTTCAGTGTGCTTTTCAGGAGCAGAACCTGCGGTTGTGGAACCATTTTGGTTGATTTGGGCTAGGCACTGCAATCCTACACACCATTTCAGGTCCGTTTCAGGCATTTCCTGGGTCAGCTCAGTTTCCGACATGCTATTTGAGCCCCTGCAGGGGTCTAGGTGAGTGATTACTCTTACAGCCATATCTATGCTTGCATTCTCAGTGGCAGGGCCGGCCCAAGGGTTTGTGAGGCCATGTGCGAAGTCTTGGTGCGGGGCTAATTTGCATAATTAGCCCCCACATAATTATGCAAATGTGTAAATTTACATTCAATTTATTCCCACTGGACGGAAGGATTCCCATTCTCCACCACTCCAAGCAACCGTGGAGAAGCACGGCCTCCCCATGCTTCTTCCCTGCCCCCCAACCTGCCACCTCTTAGCTGCCTTATCTGGCGCTCAGCCGAGTGGCCATAGACAAGCACGGCCTCCCAATGCTTCCCCACCCCCACCCCCCAGCTGAGCGTCTACCACCACTCCCCAGGAGTGGTTCCACTGCAGGGGCAGCCAGGCGGGCAGTGAGGCAAGCACTGAGAGACTGACTGCGTCCACTGCCTTACTGGAGGAGGGGGTGAGCTTAGCCAGTCTGGCCTCCAGGGCCTGTTGCTTCTTGCTGCCGGTGCCACCTGTGCCTTGTGCACGCATGTGGTGCGACCAGTCCAGAGGTGCGGCTATCAAACACACCAGACACCCAAAATGCAGCTAGCCTATTAAGTGCATTATGTCATGATTATATACATAAACACCAGTTCAGTTGTGCCTCCATAATCAGTTCACGCTGTCCCCACCCCATAACCAGTTCACTTGTGCCCCCGCCCCCATATAATCAATTCACGCCTTCAAGTCCCTCCTCAAAGGGACCCTCCTCCGCTCTGCCCTTCTGAACTCCTGCTAAGCATCCCCACCCAGGATTATCCCCCATCTGTTAACTGCAATTTACTGTAACCAAACTAAGAATGTGTACCTGAGCCCAGAACGCTGTAGGCAGCCAGTGCAGAGCCCAGAGCACTGGTGTAATGTGCTCCCTACAGCTTCCGAACCATCACCAAGGGCAGCCCCACGTAGAGCGCGTTGCAGTAATCCAACCTAGAGGTGATGAACACGTGGATGAGGGTGACCAGGTCAGAGTTTGAGACATATGGCTGGATCCTCCGCACAAGATGTAATTGGCGAAAGGCTCCCTTTGCCACTGCCTCCACCTGACAATCCAGGCGGAGGCCGGAGTCCAGCAAGACCCCCAAACTCCGCACCTGCGGGGCCAGCAGGAGGCAGATCCCCTCCACAAGTGGGGCCATCGCCTCAGCTGCCCTACCCACCAACATCACCTCCGTCTTATCAGGGTTCAGCCTCATTCTGCTAAGCCTCATCCAGTCGCTCACTGTTGTCAGGCACTGGGAAAGCACCGAAACTACAGAACCTGGGTCTGCTGAAAAAGAGAGGTATAGCTGGGTGTCATCAGCATACTGGTGACAACCCACACCAGACCATCTCACAACCTCCCTCAGGGGTTGCATATAAATATTAAACAACAATAGAGACAGAATGGAACCTTACGGTACGCCACAAGTGAAATCCCGGGGGCTAGATGTTTCTTTCCCCAGCACCACCCGCTGGCTTCTCCCTGAGAGGAATGAGCAGAACCATCCTAGGACACTCCCACCGACCCCCCATCCCCCAGGGCCCGCAGCCGCCTCAGCAGCAACTCATGGTCCACTGTATCAAATGCTGCCAAGAGATCCAACAGGACAAGTAATGCTGAACGGCCCAAATCCATCTCTCAGCGGAGGCCACCAACGCAGTCTCGGTGCCATATCCTGGTCAAAATCCTGATTAAAAAGGATCCAGGAAAACGATGCCATCCAGATGGCACTGGAGTTGCTGGGCCACCACCCGTTCAATAACCTTCCCTAAAAAGGGGAGGTTAGAGACAGGCCGATAGCTAGCGAGTGCATCAACATCTAAAGATGGTTTCTTAAGCAAGGGCTGCACCACCGCCTCCTTGAGGAGTCTGGCACCCTCCCCTCCCGAAGGGAGGCATTGATTACCCTCGCCAGCACCGGCCCCAACATCTCCCTGGCGGCTTTCACCAACCAGGACGGGCAAGGATCTAATTCACAAAAGGTGGCCGTAGGAGACCCCAGCGCCCCCTCGGCATCGGCCGGCGTCACTTCCTGAAACTGATCCCACAAAGATGAACCAGACTGGGGATCCATAACCCCCCATTCTCCCTCTACGGCATCAATCCCGACCCCCAAATCGTGCTGGATCCGAGTGATCTTATCTGCGAAGTAGTTCACAAATTCCTCACAGCGGGCTTGGGAAACCTCCCCCTCCAGGCGGAGGGAGGCCGGACTGACCAGCCCCCTCACCACCCAGAAAAGCTCTGCTGGACGCGACTTTGCAGCAGCTATGAGGGTGGCAAAGAATTCCTTCTATGCCGCCCTCACAGCCACAGCATAGGACCACAAATGGGGCTGCTCATCTCCTTCCTTCTCAGCTTGTCCTGCTGCACTGATAAAAATTAATCATTTTGTGTATTTATAGTTCTGCTCTGTGTGACTGGAAGGGCTGCCCATGTTGGAGAGGAGTAGTTGGCGAGAAAGAATGGAAGGTCTAGTGGCTGCACCAGCCCTTGCAGGGTCATTCCTTCTGCTGTGCACCTATAAGGAGAGGCAGGTACCAGGGTAAGGAGTGGGAGAACATGTAAATGGAGGGGTGAATGAGCAGCAGGCTGATGTGTTGAAGCAACTGCCTTACTTACTACTAGCTGTAGGCGCTGCCAGGTAATGGGCAGGATTGGGACCATAGATGAAGCCACTCAACAAAGTAAAGGGGAAAACCTGATGCAGTGTCAGGAAACAAGCCAGAAGGCTGGAATCAGTGAACCCCAGAAAAGAAGCCAGAGGGACAATCAAGAAGCACAACTCCAGAATCAAGCCGGAACCTGAACTGAGTCTACCAGAGCCCAGTTCTCCTGGCCCCAAGCCTTTTGGTATTTTGGCATAGGTGTAAGACCTGGCTGTTCGCCCAGGCCTTTGGGGAGGGTGTAGGGGTTTTATTTCCCCCACCCTGTTTGTTTTATGCATCCCTGGCCCTGTTCTCAATATTTAAAAATTGATGGTATTTTATATGTTTTTAAAATGTTTTATATTGTTGTGTTTTTATGACTGGAAGTCACCCCGAGCTGTGTTCAGGAGGGGCGGGGTACAAATATAATAAATAAATAAATAAATACACCTGAGCCCAGAATGTAAAGCAAGCGACCTTGCCTCCGTGGAGTGTTGCAGTGTCATAACACTCTGCAGGGGGAGAGGGGGTCATGTCGGGAAAGGGGTGGGGTTAAGCCACTTCCCTGCCCTTTTCCAGATGTATCCCCCCCCTGCCCCCATAGCATGCCATGACATTGCAGCGCTTCATGGGAGCAGGAGGGTGTTGGAAATGCTTAACCCTAACCCCACCTCTTTCTTTTTGTGCCCTCCACCCCCATGGAGCTCCATGATTGTCACAGTGCACTGAAGGGACAGGGGAACACATCAGGAAACGGGCAAGGTTTAGGCTTTCCACCGCCGTTTACCTAATTCCGCCTCGCTCCACAACGTGTCATAATGCCACAGTGCTCCACAGGTGCAGGGCCTCTTGCATAGAGTGAACCTGGTCAGAGTCAGGGGGGCTTGGGCTGGGAAGCTCCCAAACTGAACCAAGCCAAATGGACCCTGAAGTTGGATCAGGCTCGGTTTAGTATGCAGGTCCTTGCAGACTGCAAACACAGCCCCACTTGGTTCTTGCAGGCTGCTCGTTCACCCCTTCATATAAAGGATCTTGCCTTTCTGAGATTGTTCTCCCACTCCTTTCCCGGGTACCTTCCAAGGCAGCCCTTGAAGGTGCGCAACAGCAGGATTGCATGTGAAAGGGCTGGTGCAGCCATTAGAGCTCCCATTCCTTCTCAACAGCTACTCCCCTCCAACATGGACAGCCCTTCTAGTTGCACAGAGCAGAACTATAAATACACAAAATGATTTCTGAGGAGGGACCTGACTGCAACATGAGGCAGCCTGACAAATATTTCGAAAGGTTATTCCTGTCCGACTGAGGCTGAAATGGCAAGCTTTGAACATAGCCAGGGCCTGAACTGTTCGGGAATTTTAGGAATGACAGGGCCAGGCTACTCAATTCACCATTTTATAGGTAGTCAGTCAAGTGAAGAGAATGTGATCAATTCAGCTCAAACTGGTGAGGGGACATGCTGTTGCATTCTGGACAGGCTGCAAGCAATGGAGGAGCCCTGCTGAGAGGGAATTACATAATTGAGCCTCATGGCCAGTATTGCTTTGGCAAGGTCATCACAAGATGCCATAAATAAGGACAAAGCCTGTGCAGCAGTGGAAAAGCAAACACTTGTGTACCTTGTCCGGACGGCGCCCAAGGCTGGCATTAACACTGCAGAACACTCGGCACATGACCAAAGTCTAGTGTGAGGAGGGAGGTGTTTTTGCAGCGCCTGACCTGCATCCAGCATCTGGAATCCATATCCCGGCACCAGAAGGAGCAAATAAAGCCTGCTGTTTACCACTGAAAGGAACACAGCAAAGCAAGCGACAGGGGAATGGCAGAGATTAGCACAACAAAGGACCTGTGTGGTCCTCTACGCTGCCCCCCTGTGGCCCAGTCAAGCTTTGTGAGTCTTCTCTGGGGGATAATTCCACATCTTCAATGGGATCCCCTGCAATAATTCTGCTGTTGTGCAGGGTCTCGCAGTCAGATAGGAACAGAGTGCAGGACATTTTGCTCCACAGATTGTAGCTGAGTTTAAGCGGTTCCTCCACTGTCTGCAACAACAATACTGTGACTTATTACTTCCTTAAGCCATGCCATAACCACTGGGGTACTTTCTCATATTATACTGGCTGTGTAGCTATGGCTCTAAAACACACAAACATTGGTCTGGCTCTATGCCAAAACATTGTTAACCCCCCCCCCCCCGAGTAATTGCCTGTGTGTATGCCTCCCCTGTAGTCAATGTAATGTGTGAATGGTCTGCAGCAGCCTTCATCTCTCCCTGATGGAGCTGTTGCAGGCAGACTGGGAGCATGTGCCTGCCATGGACCCGGGAATAGCTGATGTGCAGCAGCAGGAGGAGTATTCCCTTGATCCAGCCTGCTTGCAGCATCTCCCACTTCAGACCCAGCCCTGGTTGTTCCTTGGTTGGGGTAGGAGCAAATGCTGCTTTGGGTGGATCAGGTATCCTGCCATGCATGCATTATGCTGCTTGTATGGGATTTCACACAAATGTCACTCCATGCCTTTACGATATAGGCAGGAGTCTAAGCATGGACCATTGCTGCCAATAGGAGAAATGCAGTGAACGCAGATCCCTGAGTAGAAGTGTGAGATGTCTGCAGCCATGTCCAGCAGGGGACAATGGTGACATAAGCATTCTAGCTGGTATATTCTTGCAGCTAGACCAAACTCCTCTCTGTGCACATCAGATTCACAGGAGCTCATATGCCAACCACAGGGAAGCAGCGGTAATGATTCATAGAGCTCCACAGTGGCTCTTCATCCTACACCCCAGGGTTTCAGCTTCTCAACAGAGCTTGCCTGGTTGGGGTTTCATTATTGCCTTATTTTTCATCAACCACTGGGCCTTTCTGCCTTCTCGTCTGCTGGCGAATTTGCCTGAGCAGCTACACTTGCTTTGCCTAACAGCAGGTTCCAGGGCAGGTTGCATTAGTTCTGATCCGACACTAGCCAGATGGATTGAGTGACCCTAACACAATAGGACTTCTCCCTTTCTAGCTGTGATGATTCAGGGAACTCATTTTGGTGCTGCCTTAGTGAGCAACTTGGCTTCATTTTTATGGTGTTACATTTAGGTTGATTAAGGTCTATTTATTCTTTATCTGTACTGATCTATATGGAAAGTGGAAGTGACATTAAGCTGAATACTTCTTCCTGGACCCTACATCATATTGCTTTGTGATCAGTTTTCATTTAAGATAAGAGGATTAATTAGCGCTGTCCTATTAAGAGAACATTACACCAGGAAGGAGACTGTGTTTGATGCAATATACTGCATCGCTATTCATCTGGAAGACTGTGTTTGGTTCTAGTGAGTGACCCTTTTTTTAGAAGGTCATAGTGGAAACAAAAGAGGGGTTTGAACTCATGGGATGAGAATGATTTACAGGCTGGAAAGATTTCCTTATGCAGAGAGATTGAAATTAGTTTAGTTTAGTTTAGTGAAGAGATGAGTAAGTAGGACACGATAGAGACTGCAAAGTGATTAATGGTAAAGAGAAGCTAAATCGGACTCTCCTATTTATACCCTTGCATAACACAAGAAGAAGGAGACATTCAATGAATTTGCAAGGTAGCAAATTTAGAACTGATAAAAGAAAATAATCCTTCATGCATTGTGTAATCAAGGTTCTTTGCAGAAAAACAAAGGTAAATTCTACAGCAGGAGCCCTGCATTCAGCAGGAGAGTCAGACAAATTTTTTAAAAGGGTTTTTAACTGAATTGGCTATAAGCACAGTATTCCTGCTGAATAGCTACAACAGCCCATCTGTTATTGAACAGGATAGGCAGTTTCAGTTATTTTATTCTGCACTACATTTTTTTGTTGTTAGTGTGCTGCAGAAATCAGCACTTAAAATTGTCCATTAACAGCTATTAGCCAAATAGATTACGAGATGGGGACTTCTTGCTGTCAGAAGCAGGGAGTGATCAACAGGGAATGGATTGCCCATTGTGACTGCTGATACTTCTCCCATGTAACCAAAATTGTCTGCTGTCGGAGACAGGATGCTGGGCCATTGGTCTGACTAAGTATGGCACTTCTTATGTTCTTATTTAAAATCTGTGGTTGTGATTCACAAACAATGTACTCTGGAATAATCCCATTGAATCCCTATGGGCTACTCTGTAGTAAATGGTTTGTGAATCATGGCCCATGTCTGGATTGTGAAAGCCCTCAAGAGGTTTGGGCAGCTGGGTGGATACATTTAGGACTCTTAGCACCTATGAGAGATTGGGAAGCAGATTCTCCCAAATCACCCTTCTGCCTATCATTATTACTTAATTTTATGAAAAAACAAACTACTCTCAAACCTTGTTACTACCTATTTTTCCTTGTGCCCCTTTCATTTAAGAGGATTAATTAGTGCTGTCCTAGTAGGAGAACATTACACCAGGAAGGAGACTGTGTTTGATGCAATATACTGCATCGATATTCATCTGGAAGACTGTTTGGTTCTAGTGAGTGACCCTTTTCCCAGAAGGTCATAGTGGAAACAAAAGAGGGGTTTGGACTCATGGGATGAGAATGATTTACAGGCCTGGAAAGATTTCCTTATGCAGAGAGATTAGTTTAGTGAAGAGATGAGTAAGTAGGACCTTTTACTCCTTGCTAACGCTTTCCAACCCCGGACTTGCCTGACGAAGGTCCCTGTGAGGTCCAAAAGCTTGCATACCTCCACCAACTGTAGTTGGTCCAATAAAAGATATCCCTGTACTACTTTGTCTCTATTACCTAGACAACAAGCAGACAACTCTTCAAATCCACCCCTGCGCAAAGGAAAGCAGACATCAAAAAATAATTTTGGCCAGGCTCAGCAAAGCAAATCAGCATGTTCTTAAAGCTTCAGTGTGACATAAGCAAGTGCTGAAAGTTAAGTACATGGGTATGTGCACTGTGCAGTGCTGAACTGGAGACTTGGTTTGATGCTTAGGAATTAAATTGTTGGTTAAGATGTGCTGCTAAAGAGCGCAGTAGTAGCTGGGCTACATGGAGCTAGGTTGTCTAACAGACATTTTAGCAAACTCTTTTAAAGTAACCACTTTCCTCTTCCAGAGTTAGATGCAGTAAGTAACATTAGTGTAAAGTGACTGGCTTAAATAACATTCCTCAGGGTTACAAGAGAACCTCAGCAAGAAAGCAAAAAAGTTTCTCTTTGGCCCTTTTTAAACGAAATGCACCCACTCATGCTTACTCATGCCCACGCAGTGGACATGGGTGTGTGTGTCCCCCATCGGAAAGCAGCAGTAGGTGGGTGGGCATGTGTGCACACGCTCCCACGAAACACGCACCTCCACCCATCGCCCCTGCATGAAGCAACCAACAAAAACACAGGTTGCACCCATCTGCACTCACCCCACCCCTGTACCATCCCCACAGCGGCGTGACCACAGACTACTTCGGGGGGCGGGGGGGAGGGTGTCGTCCGCTTAAAAATGACCTTTGTGTCAAAGCAGGGTTTTCAAACATCCCACCTGGCATCCTGGGGCAGTGGGCACACAAGGTGTTTTTAGCTGGATGCGGGGCTGCCCACCCCCAGAGATGCTCCGAGGGTGCACTCTCATATCCACCTGCTTCCAGCCCTGTCTGGGACTTCTCTAGAGAGACCCAGAGGATTCTGCTGGCTGTGGTCCACCCATGCCCTCCCCCCCCCAGTTGTGCTGTAGACTGGTGCAACTCTGTAGTGTTGCCAGGACAATGGCCAGCCGGGAGTGGAGCTGCAGCATGGATCCAGTGAGCAGACAGACAGCAGCTCCACTCCAGGCTGGGCCCCCGGTTTGGCCAGCCCACAGTGCTGGTGCTGCTCTGGGATGTTCCCGAGTGCTACCAGTGGAGCTGCCCAGCACTTCAACATCTGGCACGTTGGCTTCAGATGGAGGGGCCAGCCCAGGGGTGAAGTGGGCTGGCGCGGTTTCCCCCGGAGCTGCTGTCCTTCTGTTTATACCCACAGTAACCAAGTTGGGACTATCCCTCTTTAAGCATTTCGTTACCTTCCTTTACTACCTAGCTGTTGCCCAAAGTTCAGCCTTGGGTGGGTTGATACCTTGTGCCCTGTACTGACTCTGCTGTCCTTCTGTTTATACCCACAGTAACCAAGTTGGGACTATCCCTCTTTGTAACCCTTCGCCGCCGCCTCTAGCGGTGAGGGGCGATTGTCTCGCCCCCCCCTTTTACCACGAGGGATGGTGAGCTGGGGGGTCATCCCCTCAGGCCCGCGGCTGGAGGATGTGCTTCCCCGTCCCCCCCCCCC
>QEPC01003965.1:3406281-3419513 GCA_003113815.1 Sphenodon punctatus
TAGTGAGAAGGGGAGACGTTCATAAAGTTAAGAGGGATTGGTACCTGATGGTATATTGGGCCAATCCCAGAGTTATAGTGATAACTTCGTTAAGGGTGCTGGACCCAATTCACTTGAGTGAATTCCCCCCACCATTACAATTTCGGACAGAGAATTGATTAAATAAAGAGTGCGGCCTTTTAAAATCCAATCTATGGTTGTCGTGTCATCTTTGGGGGAGGGGGGGTGCGCCGACAAAAGCATTTGGTTACCTTCCTTTACTACCTAGCTGTTGCCCAAAGTTCAGCCTTGGGTGGGTTGATACCTTGTGCCCTGTACTGACTCTGGTTGTATTTATCATGCCAATAGAGACTCTGAGTGTGAGTGACTGCGGAAGACCCTACCATTGCTCATACATAGGAGGGGCCAGGGTTAGGTACTTATGGGAGAAGAGAGACAGAAATTGTAATCTTGAGTGTTTCTCTCTAGGAAATGTAAGATTCTCAATAGTTAGTGATGAGTGTCAGTACTCAAACAGATTGCCTTACAGGGTTTACAGACTTGCATGTTTTGTGTACACAGTTTAGGTGCCCAATTTTAAATATTGGGCTTTCTCTGTTATTTGAACTATATGTGGGATGAGGTCGTGGTCAGCCTGCACACCCAAACTTCTGCAAGGGCTAACTATTTCGCAAGTCACAGAGGGGGAAGGGGAACTGCTTTTGTGGGCTTGCTATTCCCCTTACCCCACACAGATAGTCAAGATGGGGCAGGGAGTGGGTGGATCCTTAGTGATGGAGCCCTTCCAGGGGGAAAATGTGATGCTGTGTTTATTGCCCCCATGGAGAAAAGGGAGAAGAAGGACCTGATTTGACTCCTTGTGCAGATGAAGTTGCTAATCTAAATCTTTAAATAAAGTTAGGCAGGAGTAAATATTGTGGTCCTTTCGGGATAGAAGAGGTGCTATTCATATGTATATGATGTCTTGATTCCCTAGCAATGGGGACATTAAATAAACATGGATGGATTAAAGTATTGGTTCCCAAAGGGTGGCTGTGTGCCATCTGGAGGATGGGTCACAATCCCAACTGATACTTGAAATGCTTTGTATGTCCTCATTGTTGTTGCCTTGAATCATGGGGTAATGGTTAGGTCTCAACGTGGAGTCATAAGATTTGGGAACTAATTTAGACTAAAAGAACTAAAAGAACCTAGGAAGTGAAATACTTTGCTCTTTTTAAAGTGTTTTTATTTCTAAATTGAGCCGGCTGTTGATAGTACTAAATCTATATTCACAAGACTGGATGGAAAACTCAGACACCTTAAAAGACTTCATGCATGGCTTGTTGATACAGCTAAATATCTACAGGAAAACAAATCTGTTGGCTAGTTCCCCTTAGAAGAATCTTCTCACAATAGCCTCTCGCTTAGAAAATAATCTCTGTGTTACGTTAAAGGAAGCTTGTTACCCAAATGGTTTGAGATGCTATAATTGTCATCTTTCCAGCTGTGACACAGTCCTGTGTGTTACAGAGAAACTTGAATGGCCAATTTGCTGTATGTTTCCCTGACCCTTATTCCCTGCTCAGGCCCATAGCTATTGTATTCTTATCTATCTGTCCCCAAGGCACCTTGCCTTCTGAGTCTCCTAAGAATCCTCCTTCTATTAATCCAACCTCCTAGAGGTATTTTAGTGGCTGAAGTGAGCTGCTAGATGCTTTGTACGGGTTTCACACAGTACATCAGTGCTATCGGCAACAGCACTGGCTCCTACGCAAAGCAATGTGCTGCTTGTCATACTGTAGTTACTGAAGAGATGGTCTTTCTATTATTTTCAGTGGCTTATCACTTTCAGGAAGAATATTTGCCTTCAGCCAGTATTTTCTCCTGCTTGTTCTCAGCCTAGAGGTGATACTTTTTGTAAAGTTTTATATAAGTCAATTTGCCTGGCTTTTTAGTTATTCAAACTGGAAGAAGAAGGGTTTTGTCGACGCATCCCCCCATAATCAGACACGGAGCCATATTTTGGTTTTCAACTCAGGCCGCGCTCTTTATTAACAATTAACTTAAGGTCGGTGGGTAATTGCCCAGGGCAATTTAGGTCCAGTGTGCTAGCTACTTAAACTTTTTATTACTATTAACTTGAGCTGACCTGGATGTGCCTTCCATTGTCAGCTCGGATCACCATAACTTCAAACAAGCCGCCTCGACAGACTCTAGCCGTGGCCGAACGGGGGAGGGGGAGGTGTGCCACCTCACCACCTACCCAGTAAGAAGTGAATGCGGTGGCAAGGTCGAGGGCTGTGCCCGTCCTTGCTCCCCCAGCCACCGCACACTCCCTGGGACGTAACCCCAGGCATGCTGCGCCCCGCATTGTCTGTGTGACACGTCCCCATCTCTTAAGGAGATGACTTAAACTTATCTATACCCTACCTATTTATCTACTTTCACATACTGGACCCCTGCCAAGTGCGACAAATATTATAACCATCTCTAATACCAGATTGAATAAAATTTGTCGATTACCATTCCTTAAAAACATTATCCTTCTTAAATGGTCAAATTCAACTATTCCAATTACAAATATACCTAAACCAAATTAAATAATTAACCTATTTAACCTATTCTCCACTGCAAAGGAGGCAAAAAACATGGCCCATTAACTCATGGGATCTTCATTCAAAATTCCTCCTTGGCCCCGTAATGGCGACCAGATAACCCGCAGTGGAAGAGGGGAGGTGGGTGGGGCTAACTGTTCCTGAATGGAGCCCAGAATGATTTTCTTCTGCGCAGCAGGGAGACCGCCCCTCCTACAAAGGGCAGGCTCCCCTGCCCCACGTGATCACCTTCGCGCCACTGGCGCCGTGGCCGAACGGGGGAGGGGGAGGTGTGCCACCTCACCACCTACCCAGTAAGAAGTTAATGCGGTGGCAAGGTCGAGGACTGTGCCCGTCCTTGCTCCCCCAGCCACCGCACACTCCCTGGGATGTAACCCCAGGCATGCTGCGCCCCGCATTGTCTGTGTGTCACGTCCCCATCTCTTAAGGAGATGACTTAAACTTATCTATACCCTACCTATTTATCTACTTTCACATACTGGACCCCTGCCACTAAGGGGTAGTCGCAAGCGAACTACCCTGACACCCACCGCCTTGACTCCAACAAAGACTCCAAGTGTCCAGTTAAACCTGACAAATAAAGCACGTTTTCTTTTTCTGATAAGTGCACGCCATCATCCCGGTACAGTTCCAGGCTCGTGTGCACTATTGCTGCGTGACTTAGCGACATACCGCCAATTCCTGCGATCCATTTGCTTATCTCCCGATTTATACGCTTACGTGCTTTATCTGTCCTGCCCGATTTCCCGGCTCCGGTCAATGTCAAACGAGGGAGTAATTTCGTCCATACCAACTGGGTATTAGGGAACCATTTGTTTACTACTAATAAATCAGTTTTTACTCCTACAACCAAATTCACCCCTTTTCGGGTAGGAATATCGTTTTTGCCTAAATGCAACACCAGTATATGTGGTGCCGGACCCTGCAACCTGCCCTTCAAAGTAGGCAACAACTGATGCCACCGCATCCCGCTCTTGCCAATCCAACTAATTGTAGCACGTTCTCCCAAACCTAGCCGGGTACCCCCAGATGATGTTGCAGCAGCCACACTCGCCCATCTCACGATGCTGTGGCCCAGGATCCACACCACACATCTGCAGGTCAGGGAATTCAGTTGTCCTGATAAAAGAAAGCAGTCTTAATAAAGCAATGGTCTGATGTATCTTTTATAAGCACCAGAGCGCCATCTGCCCAATCCCTTAATTGCTTGTTCCCCAAGTCCAGCCACCGCCGCAGTTGTCGCGGCCCCAATCCTGAACGAATGTGTCCCAAACGCCCCTGGGGAAGCCCAAGTATCACCAAGGCCTTTTTTAACACTGCCGCATATTGGTAGCTGGTCAAGGGGGAGCCTTCACAATGGACAAATAGCCATGCTCTCGGTGTCCAGCTCTATTCCCAAATATGTTAATCTCGTTAATCTCTGATTAATATGTTAATCAGAGACCACAGTGGGGTGAAATGAATAAGCTATCCGTAAGAAGTGAAGCTGGCTGCAGAGCATCAGAGAGAAATCTCCAGTCTGCCTATGATGTTTCCCTGATGGGGATGAACAGGCATCAGTGTGAAGAAGGAGTTTTGAAATTTAAGTTGTGAGACTCCTTCTATAGCAATAGAATCTATTTTTTATTAATATCTTACATTGTCCTGCCATGAAGAAAGGAAAATAGAAGGAAGCTAGGCCCGACTGTGAAACAGACTTGGTGACACTCTGGGAACAGCAGCATGGAGGAGTGGAAGAGGGAGAAAAGAGGCCAGGAATTGTCCTGTTTCAATATTGTCAGAGATTGTGAGGAGACAAAAAACAGTGTTAACTCAGGTATTTCCCAACTCAACAGTTAACTTCCTGCCATCCATGGACAATTGAGTACTCTAGCCCCAGTAAGGACAGAAGCCATTAGCAAGACTGTTGTGGCACAACTCCTCCACCCAGGAGCTGCCCAGAGCCATTCGTTCCTGATGAGGGCCATCTCAAAGTCAGGAGAGAACAATGTGCCAGGAAGATGCTAAGGTGCTCAGAGGACTGAGAGCTGGGAGGCTCATCTTTTTCTCTAGACAATTGGGCACCAAAAGAACTGTTAAGCCTCAACGATCCGTAAACTATGGAAAAGACTCTCTGGGAAAGAAGAGTGACATCACCTCTTTCTCACAGACCCTCCTGCCTCACCACAGATCTTTTTGTGATGCAAGCGCCTCAGCCCCTTCACCTCCACATTTTAACAGCAGCACCTAAAAAGTATATAAGGACTGGTTCAAATAGATGGAACTCTGAATGGCAGCTTGTGGTCGCTAGCATCAGCAGTGAACCGCGCGGTGTCATTCCCTTCCTGACATTGCACACATTGCACACATGGATCACACACTCATCGTACCCCAGCAGCCCATCTCTCCTGCTTCTGGGGCTAGAGTACTCAATTGTCCATGGATGGCTAGTTCATCTGGGCCCCCCTTCTAGCCTTCCTGAACCAGTGCCTGCACGGACTCCAGCTTGTGACACTGGAGCCATAAGAAACATTATTGTGTAGGGCTACTTCTGCTTCGGTGTGGGTGGCATTGTTACCTGCCAAGGCTAAGGATTTGTGCTTTTCTTTCTTTTCTTCTAATAAAATTATACTTGAGATTAAAGTGGGTTGAACTTAAAGGCGATCTTCGATCCCACTCAGTTGATGGGCATACGCTGTCACTGCTCATACGCACTGAGCATACGGTGTGTCACGGGTTGGAGGTCCGCACCCACACTTTACTGGGTTTGAGTGACTCAGTTTCCCTCGCGTACAGCCCACTTGAATCAGTTTTTCTCTCTGGCCAATTCACGCCTGCTGCAGGGACAACCCCTTTGTCACCCAAGGGCCCAATCCTTCCCGTTTACAGACTTTTTAATCTCTGGGTTCACAAGAGCTTGAGAACTCTTGTTGCTCACTTGTGTTCCAATGTTAGACACAGACACTTCTTCATAAAGATAAGAAGTCAGTTTATCGATTACATAAGCAAGATTGTTGATACAGAGTGGTTACTAGAAATCAAAGGTAAATATAACGCATTCCTAACCTATACTGGTTGAGTTCCTAAATAAGTATCTTACCCTACAAAGGTCCATAAGTTCTTCTCAGTCCTTGATGTAAGAGACTGGGTCTTCAGTCTTAGAGTTGCTAGAAAGCAAATTCCCCTCTCTCAGTTCATGGTTCGGCTCAGCTCTCCTGGCTGCAAGATGTTGAGTGAGTTCCTGATAGTCCCTCCTAGTTCCCTCTCCCCTCTGGGGTGCAACTCCTTATATCCCCAGGAGAAAACTCCTCGTATCTTCTCGAGGCTTCTAGAATTCCTTTTGTTCTCTTTATCAGCTTTTCTGTGTTTCTTGCACGTAGGCAATGGCTGCCTGCATTAGCATATTAAATGTCTCTGGCCATCTGTCTGGGGCAAATCAACAAACTGTCTTTCCATTTCCTGGAGCTTGGTCAAATGTCACAGTCTTGATTTGGGTTTTACAGTTCTTAACTGTAACATTACATAAATGTGGAACCTTTTGCTTTACATTATTTACCAGACTTGTAGTCTACATGTAGGCCCGTGCTACACGTGTGACCCTATGTTCCTCCGTGACACGCTGTTGTGCTCATTATTGTGGTTGGACCTCCCCAGTCCATTGTTAACAATAATTGAGTGAAGCTACACTTCTTCCTAGTTCAGTTAAGCAGGAAAAAAGCAAAAGATTCAGGCCAGAATCCTCCATCAGTTTAAGTCAATGGCTTAGCTCCCATTGACTTTAATGAATGAAGGAGTCTTTTTACTTGCTTGCAGGGGGGTGGGGTAAAAAAGAGGGAGGCTGAGCACAGCTCCTAACATGCCCAGACTAGGTGTAGGAGAGGGAAAACCCAGCAAAGTTTGGACACAGCAACCACTCCACCTCCCCCATGCACCAGTCTCCCCCATTCCACTGGGGCTATTCTCCTGGGGCTGATTTCTCCCTAGCCCAGCACTTAGCAAAGCAACCACCATCAGTCACCCTCCTGGCCTCTCGCTGGAGGGGTGGCCAGTGGCAGGGTAAACTCTGTAGAGGGCATTGCTGGAAAAACTCGGGAGGTGACAGGTAAACTCCTACTCTGCTTACAATGAGCAGAAGAGCAGCCCCATCCAGGCAGCAAAGTCTATGGCTCCCATAACCAGCTTGGCTGCAGGAGGGTCAGTTTTTCACCTCTCGCAGCCTACCCTTCCTTGGTAACTGGCAATTCTGCAGCAGGTAGGCAATGGAGTAATCCTAAGGAGGTACCATGAGAGGGTGCAGGCTGGGGATGGAGACTCCTCCTCATTGATTCTGGCAGCTACATTTTGTGTGGAGAGGTGAATCAGCTGAAAGTCACTGGAGCATAAATATAAGACGTTAGGCTGCATCATTCAGGTTGTGACAGAATTTGGGGGAAACCAAGAAACTTCTGACTAATCGCCTGTCCCTTGGGAACTCCCCATAATGACCTGAATGGAGAATGAAGTGGCTGCAGGGAGCAAGAGAAGAACAAAGGGACAATTTAAGCCACTTGCACACACTGATAGTCCCAGAATATGTTGCAAAGCCCTCCAGAAAATGGCCAGCCTATTCAGACAGGGAAAGAGTGTGACCCAGCCAGGGCTGGCAAGGACCAATGGGGTGGGGGGAACCTGACTAACTGACCCCAAACTAGGAATGGGAATTCCAGTTCTCCCGAGAACCAATATTGCTGGTATTTGGGTGTATCGGATTAATCCAATAAATCCGATATTTACCTGTACCGGCATACTGGATCTTTAACATTGGGCGCTTTACCAGTTTTTTTACATTGTGGCCATTGAGATAAATGGCTGCAATGTAAAAAAACCCGGTAAAACGCCCAATGTTAAAGATCCGGTATGCCAATACGGGTAAATCCGGTACCGGGGATATCTGATATCGGTAAATCCAGTATTCTCCCCGGTGTCCCACCCGTATTTGCAGAGTAGTTCCATTGAAGCCTTCAAAGCTTGGCTATGTCCCCCCAGGGCTTCAATGGGGCTACTCCACTGTTGTTATTCCGCAAATATAAATTGGAGGTGTCCTAGTCTGACGGGCTTGGCACTGAGTTTGGTGGGAGGGCTCAGTGGGGAGCTAGGAACAAACGGGGGCTATGGAGACGAAAGAGAGGGTGGGAGGTCTCAATGAGGGGCTAGGAGCAAAATGGGGCTATGGGGAAGAAGGAGAGGGTGGGAGGGGAGAACTGAGGCTACGGGGAAGGGAGGAGACGGTGTGGCAGGGAACGGGACCTAGGGGAAAGGAGGAGACGGGGGAAGGAGGCTAGGGGGGAGAAGGAGAGGGTGTGAGGGCTCAACAGGGGGGTTAGGGGACAAATGGTGGCTACGGAGAAGGAGAGGGTAGGCGGGGTGAACAGGAGCTATGGGGGAGGCAGGAGAGAGTGGGGTGAAGGGGGGAGTAGTGGGGAGGAGGAGAAGGGGGGGAAATGGGCTAGGAGCAAGGAGGAGAGGGTGGGGAATTCAAATAGGGGTTAGGAGGAGAGTGTGGAGAGGTGACACACACAGACACATTTACACACAGAGACATGCAGATACATGCACACACAGAGACGCAGACATGCATACAGACATCCACCCATACAGACACGCATGAACACAGACACAGATGTGGACACTCAGACAGACAGACAGACTTAGGCCGCTTTTAGACGAGACAAATTTGTGCATGATTGGTGAAAAATGTGCGTGTTTTAATGCTCGTTTAAACACCTAAACCATTTTAAATGCGCATTTGCCATGATCGTGTAAAAGCCCAAACCGTTTTGAATGTGGTTTTTAAATAATGCGCATTTTTTAAAACCGATTTTGAGCCCCTTTGATGATCGGGGGATGCCAAAACCAGTTTTTAAAAATGCGCATTATTTAAAAACCACATTCAAAACGGTTTTGGCTTCTACACGATCATGGCAAATGCGCATTTTAAACGGTTTAGGTGTTTAAACGAGCATTAAAACACGCACATTTTCCACCAATCATGCGCAAATTTGTCTCGTCTAAAAGCGGCCATAGATTGTCTCTCATCACTTTTATATAATCTGGGTTTTTTTCACTAGTGAGGAGTAATGGGTGAACATAGATTCTGAAATGCTGAGTGTTCTGCATTCCAGGCACCTAAGTGTCCGAAAGCTACACAGATAAAGCCTGGCTGAAGTCGGTGGCCTTGGGTTTCTCACTCCCTGGATAATTGCTGTGGCTGAGATCCAGGCTGATGCTATACTTGACTGGAACCTTGATAAGGTAGCAGGGAGACGGTTTTCTGGGGGTGAAAGTCTTAGCAAAGAGCTCAGTGAATGGCTTGCCAAGGAGCTGGCTGTTCTGCAACACCAAGAAAATCAACATCATCCTAACAAGAAGCTACAGATTCACTCTAGTCTTTGCTCTTCCTACATCTCTGACTACTTACTATTTCTCCTTTTACTCTCTTCTCCTTTCTCCTTCTCTCTTGCCTTTTCCCCCCTCACTCCTCCTTCCTTTCTCATTCTCCATTTTCATCCAACTCTTTTGCTCTCCCAGCTTAATTGTCTCTCCTCCATAGGAAAATAATTTTGCTGTGAACAGCCAGTGTGTGGAGAAGCAATTAAAACGGCCAGTGAGTCACTGGTTGGTCAGAGGATCAGTGCAAGCTGCCAACTTTGGGGGTGGGAGCGAGACTAGGGTTGCCACCTATGCAAATATTTAAGGAACACTTATGAAAAATACATGTTGCAGGCCCTGCATTGATGCCTTAGGTGCCAATGCAGGTCCTGCAACATGTATTTTCCTTGTGTTCCTTAAAAATGTGCATAGGTGGCAACCCTAGTGAGACCGAACAGAATAGAGATCATAGTCTTGCTAGGGTGGGACCAAGCTTGTTGGGATAATTGTAAATGGTGATGGCGGGGTCGTGGGTTTTAATGGAAAGGAATCCAAAGGCCTTCTATGGGAAAGAAGATGTGGTTTTGCAGCCTTAGAGGAGAGTGGTCTGAGTCAGGAGATCAGGAAGAATCTGACCCTAGTTATTGGACTGGAACTGACAGACGTGGTCTATCTGGGGGCATCTGGCCTCCGTTTCTAATTTTTCCCACTCTTGAAGTCTCAAGGCACCCTGGCCCCAGAGTCCATTTCATCTGATTTTAACTGTTTGCTCTGAGGATTATTATTATCAGTTAAATGTAGCTAATGTGCTACATTCTGTTTAATGGAAAACTGTAGCATATGTGCCATTAGTCATTAGCAAATGTTAATGACTTCTGCTTCAAACCCAAACATTGCCAGGAGAATTGCATCACTTTCTTCCCCACAAATGATGTATAGGCCTACTATGTAATTGGCCCTGTTTTCATTATTCAGGTGCCTCATCATCCAAGAATCATAATAATTTATTTTTTAGTGTTGAGGCAAGGAGTTTTGTTTTCCTGTTTGCAGGAATGAACTGGTTTAAAGCTTCCAGCAGCTGTTCCACTAGGATCTGATATCCAGCATTTCATCTGTAAATGGCAGTTTATGAGTGTTTCTAGTAGCTGAAAACAGGGGGTTGTAATGAGAACACTTTCTTGTAGTATGACAGTGTCTGACTTATCAAAGCTGGGCAGATGGTGAGTATTTGGGGGCCTTTACCAATCTTGGGGAAAGATGCTTCCAAATCAAAGAAAGGAGTAGACACTCTCTTGTGTCAAAACATTCACCGACCACTTGCTGAAGCCCAATGGGCTTCCATACAAGTGCTCTGGAGAAAGTGGCTGGTGAATCACTGCCCTTGTGTAAACTTTTAACCAGAGGGAGTGCTTACTCATGGGACTTCAGTGGGACTGCTCTGGAGTAAACAGTGGGTGAATCATGGCCAAGGGGTTTTGCAAGTGTTGAACTATCCATGAGCAAACCTCTGAGCCCTTTGCCAAGTGAGAGTGGGGTATTTGGGATCAAAGGGCACAAAATGGAGGTCCAGCCAGCATAGAGACACACCCTCTCTTGACCAAGACGCACTCAGCCATGCCGCCCTTACTCTGCTATGAACTGATTGAGCTGGAGTGGGTAAAATGATCAGATCCCTGTGGTGCTAACGCAGCTGCCACTTCATTTCTTATTCCTAATCCCACTGCTTTCCTTTCATCTCAGGCTTCAGCAATGTTG
Organism: Sphenodon punctatus; assembly: GCA_003113815.1. Taxonomy (NCBI): domain Eukaryota; kingdom Metazoa; phylum Chordata; class Lepidosauria; order Sphenodontia; family Sphenodontidae; genus Sphenodon; species Sphenodon punctatus. The sequence continues at coordinate 3,417,021 of QEPC01003965.1, forward strand.
TAAAGTTTCATTTCAAGAGACTTGCCTCTTGCCAATAGCTGAGTTACAAGCTCCCCAGGGCTCTGTCTCTCAGACACTAAAGAGGTTTTATTCAGCCATTAGATGGCATAGGTTCTGCTTTCAAAGACGTGAAGCCGGACACAGGTCATCCCTGCCTCTTTGCTGGGGTCACACTTACAGTAAGACTCTATGCATGCAGGCAGGGGTCCTGGGAGGACAGCAACATGCTACTGTCCTGCAGAGAACTGTTCTCTGTAGCTGGCACAAACTAGATCATTCCAATACCACCTCTATGCTGATGACACTCAACTCTATCTCTCTACTCCCTCTCTCTCTCCCTCTGTTCAAGCTCGTCTCATCAACTGTCTCTCTGACATCTCTACCTGGATGTCTCAACGTCAACTCAAACTCAACATGGCTAAAACTGAACTCCTTATCTTCCCCCCTCATCCTTCCTCTCCTTCCTCACTGTCAATAACTATTGATGGAGTCACCATCCTGCCTGTCCCCCAAGCCCGTAGCCTAGGCTTCATCTTTGACTCACCCCTTTCTTTTAAACCCTACATTGACTCTGTTGCTAAATCCTGTCGCTTCTCCCTCCATAACATTGCTAAGATTCGCCCTTTTCTCTCTGTCTCGTCTGCCAAAACTCTTGTTCATGCTCTGGTCATCTCTCGCCTCGATTACTGTAACCTCCTTCTCACTGGCCTTCCCCGGTCTCACCTTTCTCCCCTCATCTCTGTCCAAAACTCTGCTGCCAGGGTCATCTACCTCGCCAGTCGCTTCGACCATGTGCAGCCCCTCCTCTCTTCGCTTCACTGGCTTCCCCTTCCTGAACGAATCCTGCACAAGCTCCTAGTCTTCACCTATAAAGCTCTTCACAACCTTGCTCCCCCCTACCTCTCTGCACTTATCGCCCTCCATACTCCAGCCCGTGCACTTCGCTCCTCCTCTGTCCCTTCTCTCACCCTTCCACGCCTTCCCTGCTCCCCTAAGCGCCTTCATCCCTTCTCACTTGCTGCCCCCCATGCCTGGAACTCCCTCCCTGTCCACATCCGCCTTGCCCCCTCCCTTCATACCTTCAAATCTCTCCTTAAAACTCACCTCTTTCGCTCTGCTCTGTCTGACTCTTTATCCTGCTGAGCCACTATTCCTATACCTACGATCGGTTTACCCTTATCCTTGCAACATGGACCTGCCTGCTGTCATTCTCATCGTAACCAAGCCAAGTACGTGCACTTGAGACCTCGCATCTTCATGAATGTTAGACCCCTTGTCTCTCCCTCTGTTCCCCTTCCTAAGTCTCTCCCCCAGCTCCTGTCTCTCAGATTGTAAGCCCTAGGGGCAGGGACCATGTCTATTGTATTACTTTGTAAAGTGCCAGGTACACTGCTGGCGCTATATAAATGTTTGTTAATAATAATAATTCCTCAATCTTGGGCGTGCACCCCCCACGGTGTTTACATGGGACTCCTCTGCACATGCACATGCAGGCACCTACTTGTACATTGTGTGGGAGCGTCTCATGTAAAAAGGGTCTTTAAACAAAATTGCAGATAAAACCGCTCATATTCATCACGATTTGGGTGCTGCCTTTTCAACTGCAGTATCAGAGTTTGGGTTTATGGAAGCTCAGTTGTGACCTGTTTGTTTGGATTGGTTTCCACTGGTATCGCCCACTGATGCAGAGGAGGTGCTTGGGATGATGAGTGCAACCAGTTGTGAATTAGATCCTTGCCTGTCCTGGCTGGTGAAAGCCAGATGGGAGATGTGGGGCCATTATTGGCTGAGGTTGTCAGTGCCTCCCTATGGGATAGGAGGGTGTCTGACACTCTTAAAACTGCTGTGGTCCAACCCCTGTTTAAGAAACCACCCTTGGATGCTAACTCTCCAGCCTGTCTCTAATAATAATAGTAATAATAAAAATAATATTCCCTTTTAGGGAAGATTATTGAATAGGTGGTTGCCTGACATCTCCAGGCTCATCTTGATGCTGTCAGATTCCTGGACTTGTTTTAGTTGAGCTTTCAATTTGGGTATGTGTCAGAGGGGTAGGGAAAGGAAGGGGGTACAAGGGTTGCCCAGGCGCACCACACACTCTCCGAAAGCTCTGTCGTAATCGAAGGGGGTCCCGGCGGCCCGTCAGGATAGTATTTGGGCCGTTCCTTGGGCTTTCGCACCTGGAACTTAGGCCCCTATCATCATAGGGCACAGAGCTTGGATTGGGGCAGGGTTCTTGCACACCACAAGGGAATGGTAGAGACAGTGGAGATTGGTGCAGGGGGAGCAAGGCAAGGGCCCAGGGGTAAGGGGAACAGGGATATAGGGGCTTACACACAGGAGTGGGGAAGGAGGGAAAAGGGGGCCCAGGGAGGAGCAGAAACGCCAGGCTCGCAGGCCCCTTCACACCACCCACTCACACCTTCAGGGGGCAACAGGGAATAGGAACACCAAACACTCACAAGCAATACAATGAGTCACTGTCATAAGCAC
>QEPC01003965.1:3421931-3474364 GCA_003113815.1 Sphenodon punctatus
GCAGCCCTCCATCTTTCTTAGGCACAAAAAAGATGGGGGCTCCCGCGGGAGACGTGGAGTGTTGAATGAAGCCATTTGCGAGGGCCTCATCCAGATACTTGCGTAGTTCTGTTAACTCCGGGGTAGAGAGGGCATAAATACGTCCAAAAGGGGGTTCCTTCCCCGGAACCAGATCAATGGGGCAATCATAAGGCCGATGAGGAGGCAATTGAGCGGCAGAAACCTTGCTAAAAACGTCCTGAAGGTCGCTGTACTCAGAAGGCAAGGTTTGTTCATTCCCACTAGAAGCGCAGGAGACTGTAGTCAGGATCTGTTGAGATGGAGGTGGTGGAAAACAATGTTGAGCACAATAGGGAGAGGTAAAGTGGACTTGCCGTTGGGCCCAACAGATACGAGGCTCATGCCGCATAAGCCAGGGGAGGCCTAAAACCACAAGGAAGAGGGGAGTATGGATTACATCAAAGATAAACGTCTCCTGATGTGCACCTATCATACACTCCAAAAGGGTGGTTTGCTGGGTAACAGGGCCTGAACTAAGGGGGGAGCCATCAATTGTTTGGACCGCTTCAGGACAGGGTTTCCCCTGCGTCGATATCTTGTGATGTTGGCTCAAGGTGCTATCCATAAAGTTAGCAGATGCTCCGGAGTCCACCAGCGCCCACACTATCAAGGATCGATGCGCGGCGACCCTGATGGTCAAGGGTATGCGTAAATGAGATGAAGAGGAAGTTGTAACAGAGGGAATAATGCTCAGGGCCGAGATGTTCCCTGACCATCTCGACCCCTGGCATTTCCCGCTTGATGTCGGGCAGGGGGTACAGCCGGGCACTCTTGTATGAAGTGTCCTGATTCACCACAGTAAAAACAGGCTTGTGCTCGCCGCCGTCGTTCTCGTTCTTCTATGGGGACGGGCCCTCGAGAGGCACCTAATTGCCTGGGTTCCACGTCGGGGAGAGCTGGCCCAGAGGCCTCCCCGCTAGGGGGCGTGAGAGGAATGGGTCTGGCAGGGAAGTTTCGAGTATCTTGGCATCGTTCCCTTCGCCTCTCCATAAGCCGTGCCTCGATCTGGAGGGCTAGGGTGGCGATTGCTGCCCAGGTCTCAGGGAGGGCAATATATGCAAGCTGATCCTTAATGTCATCGGCTAGTCCTTTTCGGAAGTGTACCCGAAGGGCGTCCTCAGACCAGCGTAGTTCTAAAGCCAGATGTTGGAATTGTGTGATATATTCTATGAGATGCATTCGCCCTTGGCGGAGGTTCAAAATGGCGGTCTCGGCATCCCGCAAGCGATGCGGGTGGTCAAACAAGAACCGAAATTCGGTTAAAAAATTCTGGTAATTAGTCAAAAGGGGGCTCTTGCTAGTTAATAGGTTCGTGGCCCATTCCAGGGCTACATTCCCCAAGTTTCCAATCATGAATGCAACTTTCAATTCATCTGTGGGGTAGGTGGCGGCTTGGGTAGTAAAAGTGAGATCACATAGCGCTAAAAAGGCTCGGCAAGCCTTACAATCTCCCTGGAATTTATCAATACGCGGCCCTCAGGGTTCTCTTGGTAACCCTAGGGGCGAGGGCGCAAGAGGTCCAGCTGCCGGGGCTACGACAGCCACTTGATCGGCATTGACAACCACAGGGGGTGCCCCCGCCGCCGCTGCAGGAGGAGGGACAGCCTGTTGCTGGGCTACGGCAGTGGCCAATTGCGTATGCTGTTCCTGCAGATCCTTTATCTGCATGGCCAGGGTCTGTACTGAAAGGACGAGTTTCCCAACTTCCTGGGCCACGTCCATGGTTCCAGGAGGGGAGGGAGCGCGTGGGTACGTGCTGGTGAATCTGTCAGAGGGGTAGGGAAAGGAAGGGGGTACAAGGGTTGCCCAGGCGCACCACACACTCTCCAAAAGCTCTGTTGTAATTGAAGGGGGTCCCGGCGGCCCGTCAGGATAGTATTTGGGCCGTTCCTTGGGCTTTTGCACCTGGAACTTAGGCCCCTATCATCATAGGGCACAGAGCTTGGATGGGGGCAGGGTTCTTGCACACCACAAGGGAATGGTAGAGACAGTGGGGATTGGTGCAGGGGGAGCAAGGCAAGGGCCCAGGGGTAAGGGGAACAGGGATATAGGGGCTTACACACAGGAGTGGGGAAGGAGGGAAAAGGGGGCCCAGGGAGGAGCAGAAACGCCAGGCTCGCAGGCCCCTTCACACCACCCACTCACACCTTCAGGGGGCAACAGGGAATAGGAACACCAAACACTCACAAGCAATACAATGAGTCACTGTCATAAGCACATCGAGAACAAGGATGGGGAAGGGCAGGGAAAATGGATGCAACAAGGGAGACAAACACAGAGGAAATTTCTCAGTCTTGCACTTAGCTTTCAAGCGGGGGGGGGGGGGCTAGTTCATCCAGGCAGAAGCTCTGTTCACCGGCCCAGAGCTCACTGAGAAGCCGGCTTTTGAAGGGGAAGCCCCGCCCTCTGCACGCTCCCGCAGGCGTGCGGAGCGGCGCAACTGGGGGCGGGGCCAGTTGCTACATCGGGGGAAGCATCAGCTGTTGGCGCTACGTCAGCGCGCCCTGGAGTCCTGGTCGGCCGCGGAGATGCCTCCCCTGGGTTAGTGCTGGTGGGGGCGGGGCCTGTTGCTTCGGGGAGCGGCCGCCGCACCGGGAAGCGGCCACGGCGGCTGACAGTATGGCACAGAGACTGCATTTGTGACCTTGGTCAATGATCTGTGCCTTGAGGTGGACAAGAGGAATTCTACCTTGCTGATCTTATTAGATCTTTCAGCAGTCTTTGATACAGTTGATCATGAGGTGTTGTTTACCTGACTGTGGGACCTGGCAGGGGCATGCGGGACTACTCTTGGGTAGTTCCATTCCTTCCTGTCTGGGAGGTCCCAACGGGTGGTGATGGATGATTGCTTGTTGTCTCCTCAGGACCTCCCCTGTGGAGTCCCGCAGGGTTCTATTTTGTCTCCCCTCTTGTTCAATGTGTATCTGAGGCTACTGGGCGAGGTCGTTTGGAGGTTTGGGGTGATGTGCCATCAATATGATGACACTCGGCTTTACCTCGCTTTTTCATCTGACCCAAGTCCTGCAGTCTCTGTGCTTACCCAATGCCTGGCTGCTGTAGGGAACTGGATGAGGGTGAGCCAATTGAAGTTGAATGAATTCTGACAAGACTGAAGTGATGATGGCTGGCCGACCTTGTGACTTGGAGAGGAGTGGGACTCCTGTTACTGATGGAGTCTGCCCCGCTCCTCTGGTCAGTTAGGTCCACAGGCTTGATGTGCTTTTGGATCCCTTGCTGCGCCTGAAGTGTCAGGTTGCAGTGGTGCTCAGGATCACTTTACGCAACTCCATCTGGTGAGCAAGCTGTGATCTTTTCTCTCTGACTTGGATCTGACCACTGTCATCCATGCTTTCATCACCTTGAGGCTAGATTAATGCAACGTGCTCTACGTGGGGCTGCTCTTCCTAATTACTATTTGGAAGCTGCAGCTGGTGCAGAATGTGGCGGCTCCTTTCAGGGACAAGTCGCTGGGAACACATTACACTGGTGCTTTGAAGTCTGCACTGGCTACCTATAACTTTCTGGGTACAATTCAAGGTGCTGGTTTTGACCTTTTAAAGCCCTAAATGATCTGGGTCCCATATACCTGAGAGACCGCCTTTCCTGTCATGTTCCATCCATTGCAGCCCCTGCGATTGGCCGGGAGCACCCTCTTGCAGGTCCATTTGCTGCCCTTGTCCATGGGATGGGGGTACACAAGAGGGCATGCTCAGTTTCTGCCCGAGTTCTGTGGAACTCCCTTCCTAAGGATGTTCATTTGAGCCCCAGCCTGGGTAACTTCCAGAGGTGGTGCAAGACTTTTTTATTTGAAAAAACATTTGGTGGACAGGGATAAATAGGAGTTGTCTGTGGGTTTGGGTGAGGTTGTGGGAAGTTTTTTTCAGGGAGGGGGTGGGAGTTCTTTTAGGAATTTTATTATTATTTTATTCTGTTTTTAGTGGATTGTGAACTGCCCTGAGCCATTGTGGGAAGGGACATATAAGTTTAAATAAATAGTCTTTATCTTGTTCCTCTTTTTATATTATTTTTATTATTACTATAGCAATTTCAATGTTCAAAGTGCTTTACAATCCTTATCTAGTTCACTCTCACAACAATTCTGTGAGGTAGGTAATTATTGTTGCCATTTTTCAGATGAAGAAATACGGCTGAGAGAGATGGGCATTTTTAAACGAGATGTTACCACACATGGCCCCCAAGGAGCTACTCATCTGACTGTTCATCTGAAGGTGGTGTGGTGGGATGCTTGCTCCTGTGAGTCACTCAGCATTAACTCATTGCCACTCATGGTATGCACACTGCTGAGAAATCTGGTGTGTGCCATGCTGGGCAAGCAAAAAAAGTGTGTCGCAGGGGGCACCCACGCATCCTCTGCCCATATGAACTGGGGCAGCCAACCATGGCAGCAGGCAGGTCTCCCCACTCATAGGCACTGTGGGTGGGGGGCATGGCCTTTGCAAATCACAGGAACTGGCTGCGAGTGCTGGGGAGCGCAGTTCCCCAGCGCTTACGCTGGGGACACGTCAGTTTCAAAGGCCAGCCTGGACGGCGCCCTTCTCCCTCCCCCATGGTCCATGGCAGGGAGAGGGTGAAGCAGCCATCGCGGTAGCCATGCCGGGAGCCAAAGCTGCCTATTAGACTCCCTCCCCACGCACTCCACCCGAGCAGGGCCAGACTCAGGAATTTTGCACGCCTAGGTGCTTCTCAGGCTGCTGCCCCCAAGCCAAGCCCTGCCACAAGCCCCATCCACAAGCCAAGCCCCACCCCCATGCTGCGTATTCATGGGTGGGGGAGCCCCATGTGAACGATGCAGCGCATGCACCCGCCATGAATCGGGGTGAATGCATGTGCCTGCCTAATGAATCCCCACTCGTCCTTATGCACGGAGCAACCAGGGAAAACTGTGGTTGCTCCGTGGGTGCGGATGAGTGGGGGGTGAGTGGGGATGCGTGTGCGGCCGTGTGCACACCCCTCCCACGCACATCCACGAACCCCCCACCCAGTGGAGCCATTCTAAGCTCTCGGGCAAGGACCATGTCTATCTTATTTTTTGTAAAGCGCCAGGTACATCGCTGGTCCTATATAAATGCTTATAATAATATCATAATAAAAAGGGCCTGTGAGGAGCCACTCAAAGAAGAATAGAAGGTTGCTGCCTTGTAAATAACGTTCTTTGAGATGGCTCCTAACATTCTCACAAGCATCACCTTCCAGGGTGGCACTGGTGTTTAATTTTTTTCTTATATTCCTAGAAAGAGTTGGAAGGAACTGTCATTCTGAGGGGGAGAGTCAGTGCTTTTTATACTAGAGGAGCTCGAGACCATCACGTGGTTTATTTGAATAGAGTGAGCGTGCACAACCCAGTTGTAAGAATGTTAGGTGCTCGAAGAATCTTCTTTACAAGGCAACAACCTTCTCATCACTCACATGGGGAGGAGTTGTTTCTAAACAAACAGCTCTATCTCCAAGCCTGATCGTGTCCCACTGTTGCTGCTGCTGCTGCTGCAGTACTAGCAGGCAGCGAGATGGCAGAGGTAGGTGAGGGATGGGGACCCAGGCAGCAGGGTTCGGCTGTGGGGAGCAGCCTCCAGCCATGCAGGGAGAAAAAAAACAATGGAGTGGGTGGTGCTGGCAATTGCCGCCCCCCAGAAAATGCCGCTCAAGGCCCTGGCCTAGGGGACCTGCCCCTAAGTCCGAGCCTGCACCCAAGTGGCTTCTCAACTGTGCCATTCAGCAGCCATGGACCACCCTCTCCCCCCCCCCCCCAAGCCTTGCTTGTTTAAAAACACCCAGAGTGACTTGCCCAAGGCCACCCAGAGAGTTCACAGCTTAAATGGGATTGAGTTCATAGTCAAAAGGAGAATTGAACCCTGGCCAACACCTTATTCATTGTCTCTTTTACATCGGTAAGGTTCAGTAATTATATTCAATGGAAAAGCTTACATAATGGTCATTGTCCTTCCTTGGGCCTTTTCCACTGAGAGACCAGACCCAAACATGATATTGTAAGAGAATGCCATTCATAAATATAATGTTTGGGGTATTATCCTCCAGGCGTTTCTTAATCCAGCCTAACATGATGTTTTATTTTTATGGACATTACTGTACATTAAGCAGACACTTTTCTGTTTGCCATTCACAATGGTATCCAGGTCTCGTCTCCTGAATGGCTGCAGTTATTTATAACCTCTCACCTATGTATATTAATAGGCCTTCCAATGTGCATTACCATGGACATTATTTATTTAGCACAAACAATCTGCCTGGCATTAAACAGATGTGATAGAAGAAAGGTCCCTCACCTGTGGGGCTTATAGATTAGGAGGAGAAGGGTGACAAAGGGGAGGGGCATATAGGAAGAGAGAGGGATATGTTCATAAAGTTGCAGGGGCACACACTTGGCTCATTGGCAGGGGAATAGGGGAATGTGCTGATATGCAATTTCTTTTACCATCATGCAGATGAACTTTTTGGAGATTGCCACAATTCTCTCTAGACTCAATTAGCTACCAGTTTTGTGTTAGGTTCCAATGTTCTGGAGGCTGCAGCTGGTGCAGAATGCTGCGGCCCATCTCCTTACGGGGGCAGGTCGCAGGGAGCACATGACACCAGTGCTCCGGGCTCTGCACTGGCTGCCTATAAAGCACCGGGCCAGGTTCAAGGTGCTGGTTTTAACTTTTAAAGCCCTTCACGGCCTGGGCCCTGCCTATCTGTGGGATTGCCCTACTCCCCATGTGCCCGTGCGACCCTTGAGATCGTCCATGGGAGCCTTTTTGGAGGTTCCCCGGGCGAGGCGGGTGGCCACCGATGTTAGATCTTTTTCAGTGGCCACCCCTGTGCTGTGGAATTCGCTCCCGGAGGAGGCTCAGTTGGCTCCCACTCTCCTGCTGTTTCAGCGTGTATGTAAGACCTGGCTGTTCCGTCAGGCTTTTGGCGAGGGGTGGGGGCCACATTGTATTGTATTTTAAATTGTTTTAAATTGTTTAAATTTAAACAAAATATATTATTATTATTGTATGTTGTTCGCCGCCCCGGGCTGCCCGGGATATAAATTTTAAATAAATAAATAAAATAAAATATTTTTGCTTCAGAATCATGACAAAATAACTTGAAAATCTGTCCACTAATTTGGTTCCTTAGAGTTTGATCCTGCAAGATGCTGAAAACATTAGTCCTTAAATACATGCTTAAGTTTAGGCATGTGAGTGATCCCATTGATTTTGACATTCCTTGTGCTTTATGTTCAGCACTTGCTTAAGGGTTTGTGGGGGACCAACAAGGCTTTACTTTCTTGTCCATGGCTAGTTAGCTTGTTGTCATGCACCCTGCAGCACAGTTGTTACCTTTTCAAACTCCGTTAGGTTGTTTGGGTGCTTGTACTGCATATTTTCCCACTTGCACTAAATCCTTGAGCTGAGCTATCTACTTGTTACTTCTTGGCAGGCATTCAGGCTTCTAGTTTTAAATGATCAGTTTTTTTGGCTGCCAATAACGCAATGTTAACAAATTAGTTGTGGTGTATTTATCTGTTGCTATGTCTGTTGTTAGATGGAGAATGCAAAGCTTAGGGTATACTTGGCAATGGTGCTTTTCATGACTGCTATAACACTTTCCACCTCCCACCACTGCAGGGAAGCTGAAGAACGTAAGCACTGCTCTTTAATCAAGTATTTTATATCCACAGAAGGTTCTTCTGTTTCTCTCTCTGTGTGTGTGTGTGAGGCTTTTGGGGAAGGGGTGTTAACATTTGAATAGTATGATCTATGAAATGATACTATATCATCTGGAGTTTAAAGTAATGAAACCTTGATTTCTTTGACTGCACGAGTCCTTGCCAGAGATCCTCTTCCTGCTCCAAGGTGAGATCGGGGAACCACTTATTTCTCCATCATCTTAATGGGTGAGTTTCATTTATCCCATTTGATGCATAAACATCAGAACAGAGTTCAGCCGAGCTTCAGATTTTTGTAATGTTCCTGTTTTGATCTGTTGTGAATTCTGCTTCTGCATTCCGTGCATTAAAAATATCCCCAATCTGTGGGGGGTTGTTGGTTTTTTTTGTATCAGTACTGTGTCTGTGGTTCATTTTTTGTAATGCTCTTTTTAGGTCATCTACTCCTTCTGTGTTGAGCCACGTGAGAGAAGTTCACAGTGCCCCCATGTATATATCCCTTTTTTTGGTGAGTGGCAGCCTGGATTGCATATATAATATACATTGTAATAGTGACTCTATTAAAAAACATCCTTGGTCAGGGAGGCTGACTTCTGATGTAATTTTATCAGAACTAAACCAGGGGATACAGAACTGCAGCTCTGCTGCTAAGAAGTATCTAGAAGTTTGGGAGGGCTAATCCTCCACACTCTCTGGGTAATTACAGTGCCTGCATTTTAATCTGACAATTGTGTGTGGCCCATATGAAGGACACTATGGCCGCATTTAGTTGACAAAAGCAGCTTTGGGGATTTGGATGGGAATGCTGTGGCAGAGACGATTATACTTTGGCAATATTACTGTTTTGATAGCCTACCCATCCATTTTTTCTGGTTCTTGGCATGCACTTCAGCAGCTTATATAATTTGATGCCAAGGTGCTTTTAAAGGAATTAGTGAGTTGTATATTGAGGTATTTCATTTGGGTGATGATCTATTCTGTGGGGTTGCCCTGTGGCCTTGGCAGTGGTATTTTGCTGAGGCATACAATAATAGTTCCATTTTATGGTAATTCATTTCCAAGCCCAAGAGTCCTTTCAGCTCCTATTGCATACAAGGGGTTTGTGATAGCACTTCCTAAGGCCTCGCCATATATGCCAGAGGCCATCCTTGTATAACAAGGCTTTGTTAATCTCTGGTCCTGTTTGTTTACCTTTAATTAGCATAGGCTGCCTGAACCTTGCTATAACTGGCTTAATAATGGAGGTGAACAGAGGAGAGAGCGGGAACCCTCCAGTTTGAAACAGATTCTGGCTGCTTCTGGTGATGCTTTGAGGTTACTTATATTGGATTTTCACCCAGCTGAAGTTGCCATCAAGCCTCACTGCTCCTAGTGCTGCAAAAGGAGAATACTATTGACTTTTCTTGTTCTCCTGTTACCCTACATTTTGGCTCACATTGCAGTTTGGTTTGCTGGTTTGGAGTTAAAACCAGTTCTGGATCTGGGTTTGAATTTTGAACTGCCCCAAAAGCTGGAAGAAGTGGTTCAGTTGAGAAGGGGTGAGAGTGTACAATTTTACTAACACCATCTGGTCCCAAGAGGCATCAGGCAATGGTGATCTGTTTTATATGGGGTTTTGTTACTAGATGTGATCCTGGAGTGGACTCTGAAATTCCAGGAAGGAAGTCACTAGCTATGGACATGGCAGCACATCTGGAAATTTGCAATGAGGCTGTGCCTTTTGTGGCTCGCACCCTTCCTAAAGTTGACCAAGGTTGTCTGCAGTAAGACACTTGAATATGCTCCCAGTTGGTCAGAGTCCTGCATTAGACACAACTTGACATGTATGGCTATGGAAACAAAGTTCCAGATCTCAGGGAACTCTGGGGACGCGCTCCTTTGTTTTTAATACCACAAATCACTGCTTCGACCCTCTGTTCCTGTGGACTGATCTCACGGCTCCTGTTAGATAATAATAATAATATAATAATAACATTTATTCGGCTAGCTTTCGCCATAGCCATACCCACAAACATATATATACAAAAATATAATATAATAATAACATATCAATATGCAAATGAGCAATAAACTACTAAAACCATAAATAAAATAAAATAATCAAATAATAGCATCACAAAATACATCCATGATAATATGCCACAGTATCATTTATCACCGCATAGATATATCACAAAAGAGCCGGTCCAGAGCCAGAGAAATTTGCCTTACTCTTCTGTGGGGGACCTCAACAGGGAAATCGCCCCTAAAGTGATAACAAATTCAATCATTTAAGTCCTAAGACTATTCCGATCCAATTCAAGCCGATCCTCCGTTTGGTTTACTAAGAACATTTTAATTAACCATACCCCAGGATCCGTCCAGGGCACTCGCACCCACCCTTACTTCCAAGCAAAAGGAAGGGCCACCAAGGTACATCACATAGGGTATTGCCCTTACAGAGTCCCTGCATTGCAAGCACCAACATCCTCCCTTTTCTGGGAGGCCAGATGGATAAATATGGCTACAGCATTTGCCACTGCCTTCTCCTTTGTAATAAGCAATTGCTCTAACTGGGAATAGTCAGACAAGTAAGGATATTCATGCCACAAAGGAGCTAACCAAGCTTGCCGTAGTTCTTTGTATAGCGGGCAATGGAGGATAATATGAAAGACATCCTCCAAATGACTATCGCTACATGGGCAGATACGATCTGCATAAGGCTGATTTGTATATCTTCCCTGAGTTATAGCCGACTTAATCAGCTGTAAACGTGCTTGTGTGAAAGCCCTTCGTATACAGCGTTTGGGAAACCAATCCAAGTATAACTCAAATCTATGCACTTGTTTAATTCGATGATAATTAGGTGCAGCTTTCCAATCTGCCAATGCAGCAATATCTTCCTGTTTTCCAATATCTATTACCCTAGATTTGATGATGTGTCCCATACTAACCCGATCTATTGTAGATAAAAAATCCATAGACAGCCCTATACTGCTCAGCTGTTGGGCTCCTGTTAGAAAAAAAGAAGTTCTAAGGTCCTAAGCAGAAAAGATTCTGCTCCTTTATCTCCTCCTGCAGGGCAGACTATGGGCTTTTTAAGACAAGACACTCCCCATCCACCTCCCACCCCACTATACATGTTACAGGGCACCCATAGGGCAACACTGCAGCCCGCCATGTATACTAGGTGGGTGGGCGGGCAGTGGGTGGAGAGTGTCTTGTCTGAAAATGCCCTTTGAGTACCACCACTCCAGGAAGAAGCCAGACCATTAGAAATACCTATGCCAATGGGACTGGCTGAAACTGGGAAGCAGCAATCACTTGCTAGTCTAGATAAGGCCAAGCCCTCATCCTGTACCACTTACAGGAAATGGGTATCCCACTGAAAAGCTGAAACAATCTGACCACATGAGGATTTGACATGGCATAAGGATGCTTTGACATAACAGGATACCATATGCGGTTTTGTTGGCCTCATGTCATGGAAACAATGTAGGGATCAGGATGTGGGAGTGTTTTAGGGAGTGAGGATTGTGTCATAGGAGCATTGAGGGGTTGCTAGAAAGAAGGGCCTTGGTTGTGGCAATGAAATATTTGGGAGTGCTGAGGTAGGTGAAATGGTACAGAAAGGATCTAGAGATGGGGGGGGAGTTATGATGTTTCAGAGGAGTACTTGGGCATGGGGAGGGGGAGAGCTTTGAGGGTGGCTGTAGCAGCAGACTGAGCTTGGTGGAGCAGGTTAGGGTCTGGGCAGAGAGCAAAATGAGTTGTTTCAGTTGCCAGATCATATAAGTATTTTGGGGTGCAGGTTACAAATGGGCAGGGTATACTCTGATCTACTTCACACTGGTGCAAATCAGAATTAACTTCTGTAAACTCAGAGGAATCATACACAATACAAATCTTTATAGTTTGAATAAGAAATGTCCCTTGTTTTTTATTCCGAGTAAAGTTATTTCTTAACAAATCATTCCCTACACAGCACAGAATTCTAGCTTTTCTGATCCACAAAAAGACTTTAACTTCAGGGTTCCCCTGCAGACAAAGCCAGTCCCAACTCCCTGGGATGAAGAGCACAGTGGCTGTCCTTTTGGGACAGGATACCAGTGCTTAGCCTGTCTAGTTAGTTATAGAGGTCTCCAGTTTGTCTTTGCCTTGAAACCCTGCTAATCATGTGCTTTTCTCCTGACACTGATGGAAACTTTCCCAGGGTGTCTGATCAGGAGGGTGCAAGAGCACCCAGGAAAACGGAGAGATAAGAAAGGGAATAAAAAGAGCTGAGTTTCTGAATCATCTCCTGAATGAAAGGGAAGGGCCCTAAGGCATGGGGTGGAGGTGCAGCGCTCAGTAGATGGTGTTTGCAGCTGCCACCGTGCCGTGCCTAGCAGGAGTGAGAGCAAGAGGCGGCTGAATGCCGAGCTCTCTCCTCCACGCACAGATGAAGTAAGGTTTTGCTGCAGCTAGAGGGCTGTGCCGAAGCGCATCCCCAGTGCTGCCCGCACTCAGGCGCATCCCTTCCTCAGTGCTGGCTGTCCGCGCTGAGGAGCTGTCCCCTCTGCTCTCCACCTGAGGCTTCCCGGAGCCGCTCCAGAGTCATCTCTTCAGGGAAGAGGCTGGCACCATTCCAGGGGACGGCCGTGCCTGCCCGGGGTCATGCTGTACCCCAGGCACCTTCCCTCTCGCCAACTTAGTGGCTGAAGCGTCCTTCTCCGCTCAGGTAAGAAAAGAGCATCTGAGCTGGAGCCAACGCTTCCCCAGAAAGAGGAGACAATAGCAGCGGGGCTGGCTGAGCAATTGCTTCGCTCCGGCGGCCGGGCTCCGAGGGGAGAAAGTTTCGACGCCGAGGCCGCGATCCACCAACAAACCCTTTACTCCGGAGTAGCCCTGCGGGCTCCGATGGTGCTACTCCGGCGTAACGGGTTCGTGGCTCGCAGGCAACGGCGAGTGAGCTCTGGGGACCGGTCCCGGCTGCCTGCTTCAGTCGGCGCTAAAGTTCACGTTTTCCCCGCCGCGAGAGGGCGGCAGAGTGCACCGCCGGGGCAAGTTTCCCGCCGCGGGAAGGGGGTGCCTGCTGTGGGCTGCGGCACTCGGCAGGCCAGGCAGAGACTTCATAGACACCCTCCGGCCCCGAGCCTGCCAGCCCTAGCAGTCGACTGGTGTGGGGCGGCAAGGGGCCAGCGGTCGCGGAGCTTACCCGCGCGCGCACTCCCCGGCGCTGCTGCTGCTGCCAGTGGTGGGGCCCGGCGGGTGTCCCGTCCTGGCTGCCTGTGCAGCGCGGCGCTGCTCTCCGCTGGCCTGTCCCTCCCTGCCCCTCTTCCAGCCCCACCCGCAGAGCCAAGCGCTGAGCGCTCTGCTCTAGCGATCTCGGCCCGCGCTGGCGGCATTCGCCCTTCCGCATCCCCGAGAGACCCTGCCCGGCCCGCTAGCCTGGCCACTACCAGACCCCGCCCAGGAGGGGCTGAATTGAAACCCTGTGGGCTTCTTTGGAAAACCTGGAGGTTGATTTTTAATGACAAGAGTTTCAGGTGGGAAATCCCGGTTGGATCTCAGGACGGTCTCTGGTATAACGTTCCGATTAACTTTAAATGCCCCCCTAGTTGCACCATTCCCCGTCTTCCTTTACCAGGTGATTCTGCAGCTTAAAAGAATTTTTCCATGCTGTTCAGTGTTTCTTGATTTCAGCCTAAATTCTCTCTTTCCTGTTTGCATCCCCTCTTTCCATGGGTGTTTTTAGACAAGTGCTTTCCCACCCCATCACCCACCCATCATGCATTTGCAGGGCTGCACTGGCACCCTATACAGCTCTGCAACATGCATGATGGGTGGGGAGGCACTTGATTAAAAACACCCCATGTTCCAGCCCCATCAATCATTATGAATAATCCCTCTTTCTGGCAGGGATTCCCACAATTTCAGCCTGTTTGACCCCACTATGACATAATGGCTGCAAGCCACAGACCACTCTCAAGTATAGACTTCACTGGGACTTACTCCAGACTAAGTGGCTTGTGAAACATTGCCTTAATCTTATGACTCCAGACATACAGAGTATATCAGGGATTACAACATCACCTGTAGACCCATGTTTGGGAATCTCTTCATTATGGGGCTTATTTAGACCTTTCCAGCTGCTATCATTCTTCTCTGTAGTCATCATTTTGCTTTAATGTTCCCAAATCTTCTCTCCAGTTCTCTGATCATATCATTGCCCTGCCCTTCCTGCTGAACTCTTTCCCACATTGACCACATCTGTGTGGTAATAGGAGTGTATCAGCTCTCTGCTGGAGACCATCATCTCTCCAAGTATGTAGCCTCAAACTCCATTGGCCTTTTTCTCTTGTCACAAAATGCAAACTGTTGCCTAATCTTCTGCCTCTGGTTCTCAGCCTGGGGTGACACCAGAATAATAAGTTCAGGGGAGCAAAGGGGTGGCAAAGACTATTGTTTGGGGAGCAAGGATTTTACCACATATAGCCCTGACTCTCCCTTTATGCCGCTCCCCTTTGTCACCTTTTCCCTTCTCTATTATAGATTTCAAGCTTCTCAGGGCAGGGACTTGTCTTATCACAACTGTTTAGCACCAGGCACATTGCTAACAGTATATCATATGTAATATAATTATAATTAATGTATAAGAGAATAAAGCTATTCTACTTCTCTGGTGGTTGGGGTAGCAGGAAATATTTTGGGATGGGGGGGTCATGTGGGAGTGGTACCAGGCATCATCCCCGGTCTCAGATTTCTTCTTCTTGCTGACAGCCTTTGTTTTTGAGGATTTGTTTTCTCTCTGATATATTGTAGGCATCCTCCCAAGATCAATCTCCTATTGTTGTTTTCTGCCTCTATTTCTAGCCTTTTTATATTTAAGTGGCTTGGTCTCTAGAGGCTTAGCACAGGTCTGGGAAGGAAGAGCTCTGCTACTGATTTGCTGTGTGACCTTGGCCATTGGACAAGTCATTTCTCTCTATCTCTTTCCTGTAATTCAACTAATTGAAGGGGGGGGGGGTGAGGAGGAATGTGTGTATGTGACTGTTATGTAGTGTACTTAATTAGGTGATAACTTAAAGCATGTGGGCAACTTTGTTTAGTTAAATGAGGCTACACATGCTTAAGTTACTTTCTTGCTTAAGTGTTCTGTTGGCTCAAGGCATAGCACCTAAGAAGTGTCAGATGGTTTACAGGTATTCAAAAGCCCTTATGCTTGAGGAGGCTGAGAGCTAGGCAAAACCCTTGTGACGTTCTTTCAGCTTCTCCACAGTTGTTTCTTTTGGAGTTTGTATACACACACACAAACACACATGGATGTCATGTAACAATATTTGGTGTAAACCTTGAATACTTTCCAGGATCAGCACAGGCAAAATCAGAGGATATTGGTGCATGGGAGGCCAGAGATTTCTGCAGGATTGTGAGGGAGAGCTTGACTGCAGCTGGTTTCGCTCCTGCATTTTGGAGCCACATTTCTAGGTTTTTTCTTAGCCATGGCTTCCCTTGGGATTCCCAGCAGCAAGGGGCACTTGGATTGCACTGCCTTTATACTGGAGCTCTGCAGGGCCTGTAGCAACTGTGAATTGTTTTGCATAGAAACGGGGAATTAGGATTACTGCAACCATTACTGCCTCACCCTCCGCGCCCCAGAGCAGCTCCTTCGGTCTGCCGGGGGTGCCTTCTTGGAGGTCCCCCGTGTTAAGCGGGGGGCCACAATGGAAAGGGCATTCTCAGTGGCTGGGCCACGCCTTTGTAATTCCCTCCTGGAGGAAGCTCACCTGGCCCCAAGCCTTTTAATATTCCAGCGAGTTTGTAAAACCTGGCTGTTTGCCCAGGCCTTTGGGGAGGAGGGGTTAGGGGTTTTTAATCTCCTCCTACCCTTATTTTTGTTCTATTGTGTGCCTAACCCTGTTTTAATATTATTATGATTGTTTTACATTTTATACAATTGTATTTTTATGTTTGGAATTGTTAGCCGCCCCAAGCTGTTTTCAGGAGGGGCGGGATAAAAATCGATAAAATAAAATAAATGAAATAAAATAAACCATGGCATCCCAAGGCCCTAAGGGGGCAAATCCATGCACAAAGGACTCTGTTTGCATGTAGATATGGGGACCCTGATCAGGCCCATAATTAATTAAGATTTATATCCCACCCTTTCCTTAAAAAGGCTCAAGGCAGCTTACAAAATAAACCATATAAAAACATTTAAAAGATAAACATTAAAATACAAACATAACCACAAAGCCCCCAACCCCCTCACAACAACCACCCCCAATACTACTTCCCCATTCCCCCATCCATCCTCCTTCAAATCCTTACCCCTCCCACATACACACACACACACCCATTCAATCCTCACTGCCAAAAGCCTGGCAGAACAGAATAGTCTTGCGCTGCCTCTGGAAGTCTGCCAAGCATGAACACAGGCAAACCTCCTGGGAGAGGGAGTTCCACAACAAAGGCATGATGGCCAAGAACACCAGCCTCATAGTTGAGACCCAGCAAAAACAGAAGTCTCCAGGAGGTTGCTGCAGACCAGCTGACCGCAGGGGCTATGATGGGATTAATGCTTGTGAAGTGCTACTTAACTTTAGACTTGACCAATCAGCACCTTTTCAAGTGTATTTTTCTGACCTCGCTGGGTCTTGCAGCTCCTCCTGATTTAACATCACCTGTGAATCTCATTAGACCCTCCCTTTCCAGATATTTAATGAAGAGGCTATATCAGACCAATGCCAACTCTATAGATTCCTCCTACAGCTCAATGCTTTGCTGTTTATCTTTACACTTTGTTTACAGCCCTTTGGCAGCTTTTCTCAGAACTAAGGCAAGATGAATTTGTTTTTCCAATAAGATTGCATGAGGCACTGCATAAAATCCTTGAGATTACTATTATGTACTGCTTTCCTAGCACCTAAAGGCATGATGGGCACTTAACAGAAACAAGCGTAAACCCTGATCCTGAGAGATTCAATTTAAATTCAGTCACAAAACAACAAAGAAGGAAAGGAGGACAAATGGAGGAAAAGGGAAAGGGGAGAGGAAGGACAAGGGCGTCAATAATAAGACCACACAGCTATTTAGTGAGGCACAGCATGATGGCTCCATTAAAAAATCCATATCTGACATGTACTGCCATCTTCTCCCTCCCACCTAGCAAACCAGTACACCTCCCTGTCATCAAGACCCCCCCACAAAGCTCCCTGCTGCCAGTGGTGGCAGGCATAGGCTAACTAAGCAATTCACCCCAGCTGTGTGAGTTCCTGGGGATTGTGGGCATCGGTGCAGCAAGGTGCGTGGCTTGGGACAAAGGGAGGGAGGCTTAAAAGTATTCTTGATTTGTACCCCAATGGGCTATTACCAACCCCACCTGAAGCCTCCAACAGGTACTGGAGAAGGTGAAATCCGTTTGGATTAGCTGTCTTTGCGTGAAGTGACTTGGTGCCCCAGGCTTGACATCTCAGCTTGGGCCAATGCTGTGGGGAAAGGCCACACTGCGGTTTTTCTCAGTATAACTGTATCACTGCCCCATCATCTTTGAAACAAATCACTTGTGCAGCATTAAGTTTGTACTGTCTGTGTTATATGACCTATAACAACAGAGGAAAGCACTCGCTGGATAGGGAATTTCCTCCCATGAAAAAAGGAGTTTATATGAAAAATAACCTTGACTGTACCTTTTATTAAATCTTCATTCATGAAGTGTTTATAAATTATTAGTAGATGCTTTACTTGTTTGATTCTATGATAATCTATATCAATTAAATGCCTACTTATTAAACGGGTTGCCTATAGCTATGTTTTATAGCCACCTATAACACCTTGAGTGATGTGTTTATGAAATGTTATTTATATCTGTTCATAATATTTTAGAGTTGGAAGGTATCTCACGGGTCATCTAGTGTAAACTTCATCTGATAACATGTTTAAGTTATAGTGTGTATTACTAATAGCGTAACCCTTCATTAATGGAACACTTAATATAAAATTAAACCATGGTTTTTGTGATTATATAAATCATATAGTACCACATTCCTAACATTTCTGTACTAGCCTGTTTTCATGGATCCTGTGAACAAAGCAAGAGAAGCTTTAAAACTGGAAGGAGATCTTCTTAACACTTATTCTTGAAGATAAAACAAGTGTATTGTCTCCACCAGTCGGGAAGGAAGCTTGCCTTTGGCTAGCTAGAGAAAGAAGGCAAATCTCCAGACCAATGGGCATGTGATGATTCCACATTTTCTTTAAAACTTTAAACACTAAACACAAGATTGCAATTTCTCAGACAGCAGCTATTAATCTAGGTAATCAACTGTTCCTCACCATTTTTAGCAAGCAGGGAATTATTTTCTTGCATTTGATTAGGAGGATTTATTTTCCCACTATCCCACTCCATAGTCTGTTGTGTCCAGGAGGAATATTTCAGAGACCGAAATAGAAATGTGCGGTATCTAAAATATAGGTTTCCTTTCTAAAGCACTAGCCGGCTAACAAAGAATAGCTGGTAAGCACATAGATGTATTGTTAACTATACAGTAGGGCCATATCAAAATCAGGGCCCCATTGTGCGAGGCACTGTAGACAAATATATAAATGGTCTCTACCCTGAAGAGCTTACAGCCTTGAAAAGAGACAAATGACAAGCAGATAGGAGGGAGGAAGGAAGGGGAAAGGAAGTTGAGGGTAACTAATAATATCACAAAGTTATACGAGCAAATGACAGTTCTGGAAGTATCTGCTTTAAAATGAATGAATGCCAGTGTCTCTGAGAGTGCTCCTACCCACCATCTCTGGTTGGTGGGGAATGGGTCTGAGGGCGGATCCGAAAGGGCAGTGGTGGGGTTCTTGGAATCCCTTCAGGAAGGTGATTCCGTAGAGCTGCATGGAAGATGTAGAGAAGCAGGGAGCTGGACTGAGCCTAGGTCATGGGTGCAAGCAACTCCCAGATAGCCTAGTCGGACGTGTCTCAGCTTTCTCGGGCATACTTTATAGCCTCCTCAAAGCTCACCACGTCCTGGCAAGGTAGAGTGGGTTCAGTGGCGGAAGGGAGGCAGAAACATTTTTTTCCATAGTTGCTAGCCAAAAGAGGTGGTGGTGAGGTGATAAGAGACAAAAGGGGACAAATGGGAAGGCACAAATCTGTAAAGAGTTGTGAAAGTGAGAACAAGAAACAGGAATGTGATGATGTGGAAAATGGGGAGCCAGTGGAGGAATTCAGAGGGAGTGACATGATCAGAAGAATAAATGAGAGGCTTTTGGCAGAGGATATGTGCCTGGAGCTCTCTAGGAGCCCAAGCAAGTGTACATTGTAGTACAGCAGATATAAGCGGCTGCAGAAAAGCCTTGTGGAAAATTACAAACAATAACCATTAATACTTGCAATCAGTGTACAATTCACAAACACAAGCCTTTCTGCATTTTCTGGCAACAGCTGCTCATATCTCTGGGTTCATCCTTAGCAGCAAGTGTTTCTGAGAGGGCCAGAATTCCAAGGAAAGACAAACGCTGTTCTATGAGTTATCAGTCTGATAGCACCATACTTCTCCCCACAGCCAGTTCTCCTGCATGTGGGTTAGAGTAGCTACCAGAATCTATACAGCAGCTCCATACCTCTGAAATTTCCAAAAGATCTATCTTTGATAGGAATGGATGGCATGGCACTCTCTCTTTGGATGTTTTCACACAAGCCGCTCTCCTCCACCTACCCACTATACATGTTCCGGGACTGCAGTGTTGCCCTAGGGGTGTCCTGTAACATGGATAGTGGATGGGAGGTGGGTGGGTAGTGGGTGGAGAGTGTCTTGTATGAAAACCCCCATAGTCACCGTCTCTTCTATTGGTCTTCTTTCTGGGGTTCTACCTAGTTTGTGTGGCAGCTCTGGCATTTCCTTGGTGAGATTCAGAGCTGAAGAAGAACATGGTGCATAGACCTTGCACTTATGCTACTCTCTGTCCGTGAGATTGAGAATGGCTGCAATAGGCTACAGAAGTCAGAATTTCCCTTTTTCACAGGCCAGATGCCCCGACCGTCACTGCCTAGATGAACTGTCAAGAGTCCTGACAGCTGGCACAATGCAGATGTAGAAATGTCTCCTCAGGTTATCTCATGGGTTCATTTTTCAAAGGACTTGAGAATCTGAATGACATCCTTTGACACACTCTACAGTGCTGAAGTCAATGCCTCACCAAAGCCTTTTTTGTTCTCGAGATTTTTTATTTTATTTTTTAAAATCAATCCATATTTTGTGGTAAGGCTTACTCTTAATAGCTACCCACAACCTTGCAGTGTTGCTTATTGCATGTGGATCCACTGTCTCGTACAAATGCAAACATTTTCCTATTAATGTTTGTTCCATTATAGTCAGATTTATAGGGTCTAATGCTGCTCCTGTTTACCATGGTGTAAATTAGGTGTGACTACACTGAAGTCAATAGAGTTAGGCTAGTGTAACTATACCACTGTACTCTTGTCCCAGCCCTGGTTATTTCCTGCCTTCAATACTGTAACCTCTTCCTTTATCCACTTCCTGAAACCTGAATCCACTTGCAAGCCTCAGATCCCTTGAAAATCCTGCTGCCAAGACCATAGCAAACCCAAACCTTGTGTCCTTGCCTTCAAGGCTATACACACTCTGCCGCTCTTACTACCTTATCTTAGCAAGCTTCCCTTCTCCCCCTTTGCTCCAGTGGCATCAACCTCCACCATCTGCTTGTCTCCTTATACAAGCACATTCATACTTCCGCCATGCCTCCCCACTATACACTAAATACCCATCCTGAACTGAACCATCAGGCCACCAGCCTCTTCTCCAAATTCCTCTTTGAGACTCACTTCCCCATAACTTTTCACACAATGCAGAATTAATCTATGGAACTTGTTGCTCTGGAATGTTGTAAAGGGCCAATAGTATAACTGGGTTCAAAAAGGATTGAATAAGGTCTTGGAGGATAGGCTTATCAAATGGCTGTTAGCCAAGATGGTCATGGGATGTAACTTCTGACTGCTGGAAGCTGGGACTGACTAACGACAAACTCCCTATATCCCCAAATCATCCAGTATTGGCTATTGCTGGGGATAAGACATTGGATTAGATGGGCCAGTATGACAGTTCTTGCAACACTCAGAGGAAATTGCCAACTGATAGATAATAGCTAGTGAATATGGCTGATATCTATTTTATTTATTTATAGCTTACCAGTTAAATAACACACTGAATGACTCAAAACAGGATAATTTTGCACCTAGCAACCTATGTAACAACGTGTTCCTAATACTGTGTTACCCTTGTCCTCCCCCACTCTTCCCTCTGTTGTTACACTCAATTGATTTTTTGGTTGCCTCTTGTTTTATCTTAAAATAGACTCTACATTCTTTGAGTCTGGGATGATGTATTCCCTTGTGACTTGGAAACACCCAGCTCAGTGAGGCCCACATCATGACTGGGATTTGCAGGCAATCACTACTAATAACTGGGGTGTAGAATAAAAGCTGACTGACTCCAGGGACATTGCTAGAATCACACTTCTTTTTATGGTGATCAGTATCACCGTTGCCTTTCTGATGCCCTCCTCAGTTTGTACCTCTCCCAGTATTAGTGGGAAAGGGTTCAAACAGATGTGCGGTGACTGCCCAGCCCAGCCCAGCCCAGGGCGGGAAACCACAGCCGACACAGCCCGGGTCAGGGAGGGGCACCAAACAAATGTGCCCCCTGCTGGAGAGCTGTCCTGCTGCCTGCACAGCCTGGGTAGGGCGGGGAGCTAACACCCAGCACCCTGACCCCCACCATGATGGGCAGTCATGGCGGCCCTTGCCCCAAGGTGAGTATGGCGGGACTGAACACACATGCTAATCCACTTTGGCCCACATGGGTGGCCCTTAGCCCAGGCTGCATCCTTGGAGGTTTTCCAAGGACACAGCCCAAACTAGCCACCTACCCACCCCGGGGCAGTGCCGACTATCACCTGACTGCACGTAAAAAGACATGCTGGTGGGTTCTGAGCCAAAGTGAGCCACCGCCACATCTGTTTTTACCCAAAGTTAACTGGCTAATTCCAGCAAAATGCTACTATCCATGTAATTGATGTGTGAATTAAACAGATAAATACTGGCAAAAAATATCAAAATTATCTAGCTGGATCACTCCAGATGCAAAGCCCTTGGGAAAATGTAAATTCATTATGACACTAAGCCATGGGAGTGAGGACCTAGACCATCTGTTGTTAATAAGGAAGGCAGCTAGTGAGGTAGCACTTGTACGATGTGAGGTGGGATTTCCATATTCTACTGTTGACGCTGGGTTCCAGTCATGTCACTGTAAGGGTGCCCACTCCCACAGGACTGGAATAATTATGACATTGACTACACTGCAGTGGATAAGGGGAGGCAGTCTAGTGGGGGTCTCCATGGTCAGGGTCAGTCAGTGTGTATGCACCATATATACTACTGTCATGGGACTGGAGCTCATCCTGCAGTTATCGCACAGTCACAACTCATATGGAGGAGCAGCGGGGCACACAGCAGCATCTCCACTCCCATGGCGCTCCTGCCCTTCCCACAATGACTGTGATTCTGGGCAGCTCCTCTCCTCCTCCTCCTCTGCATCAGGATCAGAGTTTGGGTTGAGGAGAATCTTTCTATGAGGAGGGGTGTGGTGGAAGAAGAAGTTGAAGAATAAAGGCTGCATACCAGTGTCAGGTGTCTGGGCTGTGCAGGGACAATCCAGTGGATACCAGTTGGGTTTGGTGGGAGGCCTCAAAATACATCTTACTGTAGGGTCCATATATTCATTAATGCAGCCCTGTGGCCATACCTGGGTGATTTCAGATGTGATGGGGCGCTAGTCGCCCCAGCATGGAATCACCACAGGGATTCCCCGCCGGGATCACACCGGCACGTCCAACAGATGTGCCAGCTGATCCTGGTGGGGAATTGGGATGGGGGAGGGGCCGCACGGCGCAGCGTGCAGCCACACAGCCCCGTCCCCCCCCCCCTCACCACCTGCCCTCTGGCCGCAGCGCCCGCCCGAATTGACCACATCCCGGAATCCTGCCGCGGATTCTGGGCCGTGGTAGCCATCCGGACGGGATGGGCCCCTTCATCACGGCAGGGAATCACATTTACCATGCGATCGGAGCTGGCCCCGCCGGTTCCGCCGATCACGTGGTGAATGTGATTCCCTGCCGTGATTGACGGGGGTGAACATCTGGGGGGGAACTTCCATTCCCCCTTCAGACATGACGAGACCTTTCTCGCCTGGTGGGAATCCACCGTGGTTGAGCGTGATCTCGTCACTGAAAATACTCCCTGTTTCTGGATTCAAATTGGCATGATCAACATACAATCCTTTGTAGAGCAACAGAGACATCTAGTGGACAAATATTAAATGAGCAGCTCTATATTCCATCCATAAGTCAATCAATGTATTCTGGTGAGGCACCAACCAATTTGTATTCTGGTGAGGTACTGCGAAGTGCTGCCTATGCCTATTGGAAGACATAGTCCCTCATCATCATCTGAGAATCATACAAGAAACACAAAAAGGAGGCAATCAAAATATTAGCAGCTTGTGTATTTAGGAGTAAATGTATCCCCTACTTTCCCCTGCTGTTTACAGATGTTACTCTGAAATCAAGTGTGTTAACTTCCCCAGCATGTTCCATTCACCTCTGGTCTAAGCCCATGACAGTCCTGACCCCTGTCGTAGAGCCTTTTGAGGCTGTATTCGGTACGTATTAATAAACCTGGCTGGAAAGAATATGAAAATTTAAGGAATCCTTATGGCGCTGATCATCTGGCTGCTTCCATAACACCGCTTCCCAGGCAACTGTATGTCCAGTCTCACTCAAGGGCTTTGGGCCTGATTACCTGTTTCTCACCACCAGGAGAGACATCTTGGCTCTAAGCAGTTTGTATTAAATGCTTCCGCAGAGAAACATTTTTATCAGTGAGAATAAAGGTTTGATTTCTATCTGGAAATGGTCTAATTTGACTAGTGAACCTCTGAGAAGCAGCCCGTGGTATCCCAATTCTCGAAGCAATTTAGCCTCTGTCAGATATGGGAGCCCATCACTGAGGCAGCTGGCTCCAGCCCTATTAGGAGAACAGAGCAAATGGAATGCCATCATCACTACTTTCCAGCTCTATTGAACAAGTCGCTTCAGAGCTGTGAATTAGCTGCTTATCATCCCAGGCACACTGACT
Source organism: Sphenodon punctatus (assembly GCA_003113815.1). NCBI lineage: Eukaryota > Metazoa > Chordata > Lepidosauria > Sphenodontia > Sphenodontidae > Sphenodon > Sphenodon punctatus. The sequence continues at coordinate 3,445,838 of QEPC01003965.1, forward strand.
CTCCTCCCCACCTCCCACCCCACAGTACTGCCATCACCTGCTCCCACTATGTTCTCCTATAAAACCTCTAAAAGCCCTTTCCTGATCTTCCTGACTGATAAAGCTCCTGTCCACACCTTGCTTCTCTAGTGCATTCATTGGACCACCCCTCCTGCACAGTCTCTCTTCTCTCCATCCCAGCTAGCTCTGGCCATATCATCCTCCACCTCCAATTCCCTTCTTTGGTTCTTTTCTGCTTTCGCATCAAGTTCAAGCTCCCTGTTTGGTTCTCAGAGACATTGCCATACGTTGTTCTCACTGGCTTAGGTGCTTTCATTTCCCTCTTGGCTTCCCTACACCATTTGGGAGTCCAGACCCCTTAGTTTAAGGCTCCATCGCCCTGTTTGTGCCACCGTGCTTTGCATTTTTTGTTATGCAAATAACCTCCTACCCTGGTCACTGCCCCTTCCCGTTCCTCTTGAAGCCTGGTTTCTTTTGCTCACCGTCCTAGCTGCCGTCCTCTCTCTCCAGTGTTAGGGATTTGTTTTCTCTTGGTCTGAATTAACTGCCAGCTCTTGGGAGCAGTGTTGATGTCTCTTTGCAAGAGTTATGTTTGGAGAGCACCTAGCATTGTGAACACTGCCAGAGGGGAAAAAAAGGATCATGACAGTAATGATAATGCACGCTTTATGGGCAAACACTCTACAAATAATAATACTGGGATGAGCCTGCCTAGCCACCTTTTTACATAACTATTGTTGCCATATCTACGATAACGCTACCTACTTTGAAGTCTGGACACCAGTGCAGGTGAGTCTATTTGTGTTCTATTTTTGGTTTTGCTGGAGCAGGCACTTCTCTTCATACAGATGCTGGTTTGTTATCTTGTTGCCTGCCTGAATGTTCCTCTATGAGATAGATTTGCCCTGAGCCTGACAGAACGGCTGCAGTGCCCAGAGCTACTCTTCGGATGTGTCAGAGTAGCTCAGTTGGAAGCGCTCCTGCCTCTTGGCCAGAAAGTCATGTGAGCTAAAGTCCTTACCCCAGAATGTTCCAACCTCCTCTGGGGCATGAGGGGTAATTGAACACAGTCATGAACTTAAAATGAGAGTGGAAGGTTGGACTGAATGTTTGCCTGACAGGGCAATTACACCAAGATTGATTCTTAGAAGAGCTACTTAATTTACCATTAAGTTGGCCTGTTATATCCAGAATCTGTGCCAAATGTCAGATTAGAATCAAGGGCTGTCCACTGAGAAGAGTATGCCCATCCACCTGTAACCTTATTGCTTTGATGGAGGATAAACATGCTGTCCTGGCCTTGAATGTGAGGAGTTGGAGCAGGGAAACATCAGTTGTATAGTGAGCCAGGCTCTGAACTAGCTTGCTTCAGATTTACAGTGGAGTAATTGACATCAGAATCTGGCCCAGTTTGGTTGCTTGCTTTTTTCCATTAACTTCCTTTGAACCCATTGCCTCTGATCCAATCCTTATTTTGATTATCCCAGAGTGTGAGGCACATTTGAACACTGTGTTCAGCTAGGGAGGGAAGATATTGGTGTTATAGAGCAGTAGTGGGTGGAAGAGAAGATGCAGAGGCCTCTAGGGTGACTGTGGTTGTGTAGCTGCAGGTAGAATACAACCAAATAGTTGTGGAGATGAAGCATCCACAGGTACCTGAAATATATTCCAGACTGACTTCCATTCTTGTGCAGTTCAATCAATGTTATGTCAACCCCTCCTCCATGCCTGCATCTCTGTCTCTGTGCCTGTGTGTGTATATTTGTATCCTCTCCCTGAGCCCCCAGCCACCCCACAACAGGGCACTGCTATTACTTGCTGTAAGTATTATACAGACTGCCACTGTGGCGCTAAGACTCACGCTCTCCATCGCCCTTTGGGGTTTACAGCATACCTGCTTTTAGCAAAAAAATAAATACAAATTCTTCACAGCTTCTTCACTTTGATCTGCTGGCTTGATTCTTCATATCTTCAAAGCCTGATAAGTAATACAGCTCCAATTTAGACAACTTACTCTAGTGCCCAGGAAAGTCCAATCTGATTTGGAGTAAACTGTTGGTAAAAACAGATGTGACGGTGGTCCACGCTGGCCTGCTGTGACCCATGTTGACCCAGGACTCAACTGCACGTTTGCTCTCCTGCCACCAGATGTTGACCCACTACTGCCCTGCCCACATTGGCCCAGGACACATCCTCTAGAAAATCTCCCAGGTGCAACCCAGGCCAAGGTCCACCTGCCTGGGCCAATGTGGGCCCACAGATCTGTTATGCCTGCCCAGTGTGAGATGGGATCCGTGGATCAGGCCCAGAGAGGAGCATGCTCACCTGGTCCCGCCGAACAGCGGAGCGAGTGTCTGGTGACCACCTGCAACACTATGATGTGGGAGGGGCACTGTGTGGGCAGACTGTGGCTGGGGGAACCTGCTGAGTCCGTCTGAAGCGGATCTGGGCTGGGAGTGGCTGTACATGAGGGTGCACCCTGGAGCAACTCTGGGGGCAGGCAGCCCCTGCATACGTATAAAAACACCAATATGCCTCCCCATCTCATGTCCTGTTACAGCCACAGCTGGAGACAACAAATGAGGCTGGGTTGCTGCTGCTGTGCTTCATGGTAACTTTGCATATTTGAGACATAGATGAGAAGGTCTTGCTTCTCATTACTCCCTTCATCCCGGGCCTATCTAGCTGATTCCTTGGACAGGAAGCTGCTGTTGTGACATTGCTGGATTTTCCCCATAGTTCTCTCACAAAAGAAAGGTTCCTGACGACGATACTTCTCTTTCTAGCAAATAAGCCAAACTTATCAACTGGGATAGGCTGCCCAAGGTGAGACTATTCGTGTGGAGGGGCTGCGCTTGCTTGTGGGGTTTAGAACAGTGGGCACTGTCGCCCACTGTGTGTGCCCATGTCATGGCCGGGGGAGGGAGGTGGGGCAGGGCCGTGGCACCCGCTTGTGTGGCTGGTGCCATGGCCCACTCTGGTCATGGTGACAGCTCCAGCAGGGGCTGGCCTGCCCAGCGACCATCTGCCCGGCTCCCCACACTGGTCCGGCAGTGTGGTGGCGGCGATTGCCTGCCACAAAGCCATGCAAGGATCGGACTGCCACAGCTCATGTGGCCTCACCCTAAGTTAGCCTTTTCCAAGTTGAGTCTCTCTTTCAAAAATCTCCTGTTCATATTTTAACCTTCCTAGGTCCCTTTGAGTTATTTATTTCTTCATTGGCTCAACGGTGCTTCCCAATGTAGAACCATCTGCAAATTTCATTCTGTGGTTTACTCCCTTCTCCAGATCATTAATGAAGTTCTTAAATAGGATTGGACAGTATTCTCATACAAGCTGTAGTCAATATAAACTTTCCTATGGCTCTGTATAGTTTTTTTTAATCAGTAACCTTTGTTCACTGCCCTTCAGGCTGTTTTCAGTTCATGTGACAACTTCTTGAATTTGAATTAATACTGACAGAAAAACTTCATAAGACAAGCTCCCAAGTGCTTTACTAGAAATCAAGTTTGTCTGAACAAGATCTGTTCTTCATAAACTCCTGATGCTCATGGTTGAGTTTGTATCCTCTAGTGATTCTCCTGTCTCCTTCAATATTTCTTCTGTTATTTTTCTAGAAATATAGAATTTAAATTTACAAGGTAGTAATTGCCAGGACCACTCTTCTTCCCTTCTTTCTGAAAATTGGTACCTTGGTACATTAGCCTTTTACCCGCCAGCCATTACAACCCCCAGTTCTCTCTGACTTTTCACAAATAAAATCAATGATACAGTAAGTTTGTTAGATCATTCCCTTCATAGTCATTAAATCCGTAACAGCTGTGCTATAAGTCACTCCTGCACTAAAAAGTATTGTTTTCCTTGCCTTTATTAATAGTTATTTTTACTTATTAGTTCTTCAACAAATATTTAGTAGGATGGAAAAATGAAGTGTATGTATATAGATAAATATGTCTAGCTTGGTAAATTATTATTATTATTATTTATTAGCAAACATTTATATAGCGCAGATTGTATTTATATAGCACAGATTGTACATTTATATAGGTAACAGATTGTACTGGATGGAAGGTATCAGCAGGAGTTAGGTGAAGGGAGCGAGGGGTCAGGGAGGGCAGAGCGAAAGAGGTGCGTCTTGAGGGTAAATGGTTATGTGAAAGTGATAAAAGTAGGGGCATGATCAATACACGAATATTTGAACAGTGTAAATACAGGGAGCATACAGGGTGGCCCAAGGAGAAAAGGGATGACACATTAAGATAGGAAAAATTTAGGCTGAAAATAATTACAAGCTTTCTGCTGGTGAGATGAATCAGACTATGGACTAACTTCCTAATGCCAAGTTTCCCCAAGTGTTGGGCACCTAGGGAGAGGGGCATGAAGGAGTCTCCAAGGGAGTGTTAGTATGCCTCTCATTTTTCTCCAGAGTCTGTTTAATTTTTTACAAAGCAAGTTTCTATCTGTTATGGTTACACAGAAAACCTTCAAGACACGACTCAAATGTAACTTACGCAGCAACATGTACTTGAGTTTGGAGAGAGCCTAAAATGTTGGCTCTGCACCATGAATTATCTCATTCATTTGAAATGGTGCTAACTCCAATGCAAATGATATGTCAATACATTGACTAATATTAACTGAGTGGCAACATAGCTGACTCTTTCATTGCTCATCAAAACGTGTAGGAAAGAAGAGGAAACATCCTCTTACAAAGATGTACACCAAAGTTTCAGAAAGTGGCATGTGGCACCCTGGAGAATGGGAAGGACTAAAGAATAACCACCAGTGCCAAGGAGACTGGTGATATATAACATGTATAAAGAAAGATAACTAGGCCTTTAACAACACATGGCAATGTGAAATGGGTGTGTCTGAAAGGCTTCATTTTCCTAAATCAGGGGCTGAAGTCTCAAGAGTTTGGAAGGAGCTCTCTTAAGAGAAGGGACAGAAGACTCATTGTTAGATACCTTTAAAACATAAAAAAGCACTAGATGTTGTGTAATGGGGAAGAATTCTGTATTGGTACCAGAGAGGGGATCTGAAGGGAGCTAATAGGGTTTTTTATTTCCTAAAATAGTTGACGGAGATAAGTGCATGATAGAAACCCCACACATTAGCACTAGAATCCACAAAAATTGAGATTTCTGTGTCAGGAACCCTCTCCCTCCATCTTCCTATTTGTTCTCATTCTCTCGACTGCCCTGTATTCACTGAAGAACCCCATGACAGCACCTGGACATGCAAAAGGCATGAGCTGAACCAGTATGGAATGAAGTGGCGGTAATTCATTGGGTGACCTTCTAGTTTATGATGCCAGAAGGGCTTCCTAAATGGATGTTGGTCTCAAATCTTCCCCAATACCATATATCTTCTGCTGCAACAGAGAATATGACCAACCATAAAGGATGCAATAAGCATTCATAGCAGACAGGTCTGTTTCCAAGATGCTTTTTTAGCCCTGGCTTAGCACATTCCAACCAACTTGATGAATCTAACAATCTCACCAGCTGGCCACATCCCGATCTCACTATTCGCTATATCACACGAGACAGACTTGTGCAAATGAGCAGATCCTCTACTAGAGACAATGCTCAAGTCATAGAAAGGGGATCTTTTACATTCATTCTCTGTAGCGCAGCCAAATGCCTGCATTTCCCAGGTGGAACTGCCAAGCAGCACCATGCGTTCACTGCTGTGACCAGTAGATTTACTGTAACTATTGCCACTGAATCTGTTTCCTCACCTTTGGTCTTGCTGATGATCTTTCATGCTCACTCTTTCTTCCCTCTTTTATTCTTTAGGGACTTTGAAGTTCATTCTTTCCTTAAGCTCCGTCCAACAATTTTCAGCAGAATGGAAAGTCTGAGTGAGCTTCAGAATCCACTGCTGGCCAAGAACAATGGACCCCTTCATGGTAGCTACTCCTACCACCCGCATCGGCAGGATTATAGTAGCCACCAGTGCCAAGGAAAACTATATTCCTACATCTTCCAAAATACTGGCAGTGCTAGGACTCACCAGCTGCTGGATGCCAGTTCTCTACAGTTAGCTGTTGAAGCCTTGTATGGCCCCAGTTTCATCCTGGTGAAGGATGAGGCCAGTGTCAAGGCCAAGGACAGCAAGGGAGAGAGCTGCGAGACAACCTTCATGGAAAGCAAGGACTCCACACCTGAGGCTCAAGATGGGCGAGAAACACAAGGACCATGTTTGGTGGAGAGTGACATCAAAATTCAGACAGTGTCCTATGAAGTAGAGGAGGAGGAATTCCAGGATTATGAGGTGAGGTGAGAACCAGCAGCAAGCTGTTCTTTGGAGCTGTTCATCTGCCCATGGGATGGATTCTGCATAATGTCCCTTCCAGATTTAAATCTCACTTTCCACATTTCTGTGGGCTTGAGTCACCATGACATACATGCTACAGAATGAGATGTAGGACAATGAGTGCCACAGAGTAGGAGGAAAATTACTGGAGATATTTTGACTGGCACATGCATTGAAACTACGAGCAGTGGTTTCTACTAGCTTATCTTAGGTTCCTATCCAAGCCCTTTCCCTTATTCTCTAACCCAATCTGGCAGGTGATTCAGCCATTTAGACCTAATATGAATGTGGCATTTTGCTAAAGATGAAAAACAACCCATTACATCAAAGCCCCAGAAAAAATTATTTCCAAGGAAATCCCAAACCCCCCCACCAAGTGAGCTGACAATTTAACCAGAGGGAGGAAGAAATTTCAGAAGTATCCATTTTAGAAATCCACAATTTTTATTACATTTTTCTACATATCAAACTAGCTTGAAAGGATACAGCTTTTTAGAAGCTCCATTGCTGAATTTTCTGTGCAAAACTGGTAAGAAGGGTGCAAGAATGTATGAAAGTGGAAAGAAAAAGGAGGTGAGATGAGAGACCCTGTAAAATACAGAATGAAAGGAAGAGGGGGAGGGTGGAAAGGGCTGCTAAGATACCATGGTGATAGATGTCTTTAGAAATATCATAGATAGCCCAGCAGGGACAGCTCCATCTCAGGGAAGAGATCATTAGGACTCAGAACATTTTGCATCAAGGGCTCTGTGCTCCCAGAGGCTGGAAATGACCAAATTCCCCCCCCCCCCATTGTTATATTTATTGTGGTCATGGCCTAGAGCCCATTGTGGTGAGTCCTATACAAACAAACAGATGGCCCAGTCCCAAAAGAGTTACAACAACCACAAGACAAGAGACAGTAGGTTGATACAGCATAAACCAGAGGAGCACAAGGTGACAATAGGTGCTTTTAAATGAATGGCAGCCCCGGTTCTGCCTGCACCAGCCTGCTTTACCCCTGGCTGGCTAGTCCATTTGAAAGTGCCCCACCAGGTGGCAGAGCAACTCTGCTGGGGGTGTTCTCAAATATCCTGGAGCACTGGCAGCAGAGTGGGCTGGCCAAACTCAGGGCACCGGCTGAAAGTAGAGCTGCTGTCTTGACTAATGGGCAGATCCGTGCTGCAGCTCTACTCCCAGCCAGCCATTGCCCCAGACAACTTCATAGAGTTGTGGGTGCCACTGTGCCAGCTTAGTGCATCGGGTGAGCACAAGTAACTCTACATTGTGGAGGTGGGGGGAACACCATGCGGACATCTAAGCTAACCCAGGTGGAGCTGGAAGCGGGCGGGTGCAGGGGTGCACCCCTAAAGCAGCTCTGGGGCAGGCTGCTTCCACATCTGTCTAAAAGCACCAAATGAGGCAATAATGGTCAACAAGGTAGGCAGTGGTCTAGGCACAGGCTGCCTAACTATTGTCAGAGTTTTATAGGCCTCGCTGTGAAGGATATGTTTCCCAAGAGGGACTGTAAGGGAGATGGTCTTTATGTAATCAGTTCAGTTCCTTGTGGACACGTTGTCATCCTATCCATGTCCTAGAAGAGGGGTGTCATAAGGAGATGCTGGGCTACATGTAGACTACAGGTCTAACAAATATGTAAAGGTAAAGGTTAAACATGTATGTAATATGAAATCTGAGAACCGGAAATGGAGAAATGCAAAGTCATGCTGAACGTGTATTCAGAAAAAGCCTAAACACCTCTGCAGACACATAGACCATTGAGTTGCAAATGGATTTCTTCACTGTCATGGGATTGGGGGTTCACTACCCCACTCTAGGCTGTTATGACTCAGTTTCCCTGGTTTGCAGCTCTCACTGGATCAGCTCTTTCTCTAGAACTGATTCAGCCTGCAACGGGTGAACCTTCTTGTCACCTTTTCAGCCACAGAGTTTTCCAGCACAGACTCTTTCTCTCTAGGTTCATCTGTGTTTGTAAATGCAGATTTAACCCAAAACTGTGTCCCACCAACGTTAGGATTAGTAATTCCACTGGACCACATGAAGTTCAGTAAAAAGTAGTTTATTGAATAAATCATGAATAAGCATGCAGTACAAGATTATACTCGAGAGTGCAAAAATCAAAATAACATAACCAATAACACGTTCCTATCTGTACTTGGATTCTCCTGATTTAGGCTTACCCTAATCCAGGTCCCAGGGTATTTCAGTTCATGTCACAGCCAGCGATGGAGAGCTTGACTGGGTACAAGTCTTTAGAGTTTCCATGAGTCCTTACTTCATAGTTCCTTTGGTGCAGCCCTTCTCTGGCTGGAAAGATGTGATGATGCAGACGATGCTCAACAAGCTGATCTCAACCCCCTGAGATCTCTTTTTTGTTTTGTCTTCCCCCCCAAAGTACCTTTCCAGGGTCCTTTGTTTGATTTTCCCACCGGCAAACTCTGTGCTTTCAGTCACGTCCACAGGAAGAAATCCATTTACAACTCAATGGTCTGTGTGTCTGCAGAGGTGTTTAGGCTTTTTCTGAATACACATTCGGGCATTACTTTGCATTTCTCCATTGCATGAAGTGAGTTTCCAGTTCTCAGTGTTCACATTACATACATGTTTAACCTTTACCTTTACATATTTGTTAGACCTGTAGTCTACATGTAGCCCAGGATCTCCTCATGACAAGGGGCTAAATGGGCCACAGAAAATTGCCCTCCTTCCCTTCTTCAGTGGGCCCCTCTGGAGGAGGCTTGAGCCAGATGGTGTGAGAAAGCGGCTTCTACCTGATGGAGATCATTCAACCACAGACTCCATGCCATCCCAGTGACCAGCCCAATATCATGGCAGCAGCCTGCAAATTAGACAACATGCCATCCTGTCCTTGTGGGGTGTGAATGGGGTAAGCTTACTCATCTGCTTCTTGGGCCCTGCCTGGATGCTTTGCAGGGCCACCTGTCCAGCACCACTGACCATCACTGAATTAATTTCCTTTGCAGAGTGACTCCTCGAGCGATAGCGAGAGTGAGGATCATTTCCTGATGCTTCCCCCACGAGACCACCTGGGATTGGCTATTTTTTCAATGCTCTGCTGCTTCTGGCCCCTGGGGATTGCTGCCTTCTATTTCTCCCAAGGGGTAAGCAGGCATGATGTAGGGTGGGAGGTGGGCACAATTCTACCAGGCCCCCGAAGCGTAGCGGTGGGATAGAAATGCAAAAACTACACACATTTTCTTTCTTAATAGACATTAAAATATGAAGAGCAAAATTGTAACTGCAAGCAACATATGTGTAAATGTAGTATCCATCCTTGATATCCTCCCATCCTCTGGGCTGGGGCTTGGCGAGCCATGCTTCACCTTCGTCTCCACCCCACCCAGCAGAATGACCAGGATACACTGCAGCTAGGAGCCTCCATGATGATTGTAGGAAGGGAAACTATTTCTCTTACATCTCTTTGAAGGTGGAGCTATTATCATTTAGGTGTCTGATGTCACTGGTGTGCACTGAGTGCATGGAGCTTGCTTATTTATGTGCTATAAATGTGAACTAAGCATTAGAGGCTAATGAAAGTCTTCAGCCCAAAGAAGAAACAGTCTGAGGATTCTGTTTGCCATTGTATTATTCTAACATTGTGCAAGCAGGTTTCTATTGAAATCAATGTTACAGTAAAATAAAACCTCAGAGCTGATTTCCCACTGTGTTAGCTTTAACTAATGTTTTGGAGGAAGGTTCCTTTGTCATGACACTACGAATGAACAATGTGTGGATAAAAGATGACAGTGGGTCTGATCTATTTAGATTTTCAAAGCTGTTTGATAAAGAAGAGCTTATGAAAGAAACGATGTATCCCTGGACGAAGGGGGGAAAAGTTCTATTATTGATTTAAAAAATGGTCAAATGATAAAAAGCAAAGGATGAGGATAAATGACAGTCAGTTCTCAGCCCAGACTGAGATGAATAGCAGTAACTTCCACCTGGGAGCAATATTAGAATTTCTTTTATATATGGTATGCTAAATTGTGAAATGGCTTAATTAATGAAATAAGCAAAATATCATGTGTTTCTTGTAATAGGTGCTACCTAGTTCATTAAATAAGCAACAACACTGTCTAATTCATGAAATCAGCAATTTTTCCACTTAATTCATGAAATAAGTAGGGGCTATTTCATAACGTAGGCAATATTTTCTTATTTCATAAATTAGGCAGTAGCATTGCTTCTTTCATGAAATATGTAATATTTTGCTACTTTCATGAATAATACAATTTCACAAATTTAGCACAACATATACATTAATTAGTGATTTAAAGAAAGTTTGAGTAGGGAAGGGTAAAACATTTGTGAATGAAAACAAATTCATTAAAGGTTATGAGAACTGTAAGAAACCTCTGTAGGACGTAACCTGCCAGGTCACAGGATGGCAGATGAGATTCCATGCAGACAAGTACAAAAGTGCGGCCCCTGGAAGAAACAACGTAACGTACATGCCAATAACCTCGGACTTAAATAACCTCTGAATTAAACTCTTAGGAAAGAGACCTCTCTGTTTGATGTGTAGTGCAAATCAGAAAAGAGAACACTAGAGAGAATATAATGATGTGATGGCATAAAGTATTGTGTGTCCTCACCCTGTACAGTATTCAGCTATTTCAGAGGAAATGTACAGTAGGAGAAATGGAAAAGAGGCTGATCTTCTATTTAAGCTGAGTACTCTTTGCTGAGAAGCAGCTGAGGTTATTAATAATAATTATTATTAGCAAGCATTTATATAGCACCAGCAATGTACCTGGCGCTTTACAAAGTAATGGAATAGACACGGTCCCTGCCCTAGCGCTTACAATCTGAGAGAAGGGGGGGGGGGGGGGGGGGGAGATGAAGGAAGGGGAACAGAGGGAGAGACAAGGAGTGTAACATTCACGAAGATGTGAAGTCTCAGGTGCACGTGCTTGGCTTGGTTACATTGAATGATGATGATGATGATGGTGGTCTCCTGTGTGCTTTTTTCTCTTTCCAGACTAGCAAGGCCATCTCCAAAGGGGATTTTCACCTGGCAAGCTCAGCCTCCCGGAGAGCTCTTTTCCTTGCTGCGCTCTCCATCACCATTGGAACAGGGGTATATGTTGGTGTGATTGTAGCACTGATTGCGTATCTGTCCAAAGGGGGTCATGTATAGCAGAGACCTTCATTCCAAAGCTCAGCTTTCTGCTTCCAAAAGACAACCCCTCCTGGGTTACAGACTTTCGCGTGGAGCATGGGAGACAGTGCTTGTTGGTTACTAAGGAACTCTGTCTATGGATGAGTCTAGGCTTGGATAGACTGTACAGGCTCCTTCCATTCAAGATGAACAATAGACTCTATTCTCCTTTACACTGTGGGGAGACAGGATAAAAACACCTTGCTAGTGAAGAATTCAGCCCAGGCTGAAGGTCCTGAATTTTGAAACTGTAAGAAGCAAGAAGATGGAAGGGGTATTTTTTTTAGTTCACCCTTGGAGCCTGGTGCAGCCCCTCAGAGTTTGCAAACCAATGTGCTCATGTGCCAGTACTCCAGCATGAAGTTCAGTCTCCTATCCCAGCCTTTGTTGTACTCTTGGACACTCAGGGTGTTTTCAAACGAGATGCTACCATACATGCATGGCTACCCAGTAATGGCTCATCTGAATGCCCGTCTAAAGGTGGAGCAGGGGGCTATGTGCTCCCGTGAGCCACGCAGCACCCACTCATGACACGCTGCTGGAAAATCCAGAGTGCCCTGTCTGTGCAAAGCAAGCCAAAAAAGGTGCATGGCAATGGGTGCCCACACATCCCCAGCCCGTATGAACTGGGGCAGCCACCCATGCCAGCAGATAGATCCATGGTTTGGCTCCCTCTTCAGTCCCGCCCACAGCCCTGCCAGGAGCCCTTAAAGGACAAGCGCATGAACTACAAAACCATGTTGGCTCAAAGCACAACAAACCCCTCTTGCAACGGATGAGAGAAGAGCCAATGTCATGGAGGACAGCAGCTTCCTGCATGTCCTGCTCAGCATGTGCCTTCAGTGTTGCCCAGGACTGGCAGCAGTTGCAACAAATCCCAGGGTCAGAGGCAGGAAGGGTTTACTGGCTGCTGCTGCAGCTTCATGTTTCCATGGTGTCCGCAGCAGTGTGTCATGGCATTGGGGTGGGGGGTGTTGCTGGGAAGGGGGAATAGCGGACCATATGAATTGTTTGTGGGGCCAGTTGGTGGCTGCAAGAGTGCGTAGAGGCTTCCTGCATGGCTGTGGTGGCCACCCTGGGAGCTGCCCATTAGAATCCCTCCCCACGCACTCCATCTGAGTGACTGCTCTGTAGCTGTGCCATTCAGTGGCCACACACACACACCCCTTGAGCTGTGCTCATTTAAAAACACCCTCAGTGAAGACAAGAGCAGGAAAATTCAAATCTTTGACAGATTTGCCTTTGGGAGAGGGGACTAGGGGATTGTCATGTGACTAGAAGAGTGATTTGCCTGGGTTCTTCTTAGGGGAAGGACATTCCACACTTTTAATTCTGTTGCCACTCCTGGCCAGCTACAAAGTGAGGAGAAAGTCCAGTTGGGGCCAAAAACAGGGCTCTTTGTAGTGTCAACACAAAACTCCTGATCCAGGCTTCCCCACAGTTACAGATCCGTTTCAGACCTCAAAGAGTCGGATCCAGCTATCAGCTCGGTCTTGGCTCACAAACCCCTTTAAAACAAGACAATGAAAACTAGTTTGGCTTATTAATTATATTTAATAATTGCACTCACTGAAGCTGGTTGGGAAAGCCCTTGAGGGCCTTCTCTTTTTAATTATGCTAATGATAATTTATTTGCATAATGGTACCACCAGAGGCCCTGAATGAGATCAGGGCCCTACCATACTAGGCTGTGTACAGGTATGTGGTAAGAAATAGCTATTGATCCAGTTTACAGGCTTACTGAACAGGACAAAGACTGAGTGTGGCACAGAGATGTGAAGTGGCCTCATGCAGGTTAATGATAGACTCCTACTCATTGCCATACCCCGCATGCTAACCCGTGCTGCTGTACCTGCAACCTTATTGCTGAGAAACAAAACTCTAGTTAGTGTTGTTTTGGGGAACCCCAAGAAAAATATTTTGTTCTGCCCCTGTGTCTCTGCATTACAGAGAACTAACAACTCCCTCTCCCAGGACTGGGATGGTGATGCTTGTGCACAAAGAAAGATGTGACCAGCAATTCCCATTTTACCGTAAACTTTGTTCACCATCTTTACCTTCACCTAGGGACAAAGATACTGTTCGTTAGCGGTGGGACTATTGATATCTGATTAATCCGATAATGCTGATAATGGCAGGTATTGGATTAATCTGATAATACCGATAATTGTCGGTATTGGCAAAATCTGATTTTTAACATTGCTGGTTTTCTCGGATTTTTAACATTGTCTACTGAAGTCAGTGGCTGCAATGTTAAAGATCTGAGAAAATTGGCAATGTTAAAAATCTGATATTCCGATACCAATAAATCCGATAGTAGGAGATCCGATACCAATAAATCCAACACCCGATAATCTCCCTGGAGTCCCACCCCTGCTGTTCGTTAATTATCAACATTCACAGAAGGTGGAAAACTAGCTTTTTCAAGTTTGGAAAGGGAAAGACCAGCAATGGAACCACAAATCCAATGGAGAAAGGAGGGGGGATTTGTTCAAAGATCTGTGCTGGCTATGACTCCCAATGGAAATGCTTACCTATGTTCACGCACTATTGCTGTGTGTTGGTATATAACATTAACATACCATTATGTTAACATCCATTGTGGTCAGCATGGCTACTGTGGATTGGACTGTAGATCTCCTGAGCAAAAAGCAAGAGAGACTGCAGCCTGCCTGAGTGGATGAGCCAAGCTCTGAAGCCATGTCTGTAAGACGCAGCCTCAATGGATCAGACAGAAGGGAACATGTAGAACAGATATGAGAGCACAGTCCATATCCCAAATTGCTCCTAGTAACAGGCCATATAGTGCCTCGCCGTTCACTCTATGCCACCCCTCAAGCTTCCCCTCTTGAGCCCGGCACACCTCACTCTTGTGTCAGAGGGCTAGACAGGAGCTTGGTCCTCTTCCTTCCTGGGTTTTCTGTGCACACTGTAGCATATTGTGTAAGAGGCTCAGCATGCTCCCAAGTTCCTGTATAGTTTAGATGTACACTTCATTCACCAGCAGCATGTTATTGTCTGAGATTTCTATTGTACTTGACCCATCACGGAAGGAAGCACACAAGAGAAGAAATCTGTTCAGGGAGCTTTTCTAAAGGTGTCCATTATGTTTTATATCATAAGAGTTAATGAAAGAGGAATGTATTAATCGTTTTGGGGTTGGATGTGGACAAGAAGGGGGTGAATTTTGTGGATGGCACCAAAGTATCAGATTAGCAAATCCTGAGGTTGATTGTGAGGAACTCTGTTAAGAGCATAATCCAATTAGCAGTCAGGCCTGGCAGCACAATGGAGGATTACATTTAATTTAGACTACTGCAAGGAGTCATTTATATTTTTCTTACTAGACAACATAGGTTCTGGTAGCTTTTTAGGAAAGAGACTCACTTTAGACAATGTGGGGTTTAGTGAAGCATACTCAGAATAGAGAATTAATTTTAAAACCATATAAGCTGCTGGCTGGTAATAGAAAACTCTTCTGTGTTGATTTAACACAGAACTCTAATCTGAGGTCCAGTATACAGCTTTGGAATCTGAAAACTCCAGAGAGAAACAGCAAAAATGAATCGAGGCTTTGCTATAAGAGATGACACTTGGAGAGGCTGAAAGGTTTTCATTTATCTTCCTTGCCAGTAGGTAAAACCTTAGTTTGTCTTATTCTAAATCATAAGCCAAAGCTGAGGGTCACTTGACTAATTGTGTAAAACTGGCATAGTTATCCTGTGAGAATCAATGCCCCCAGGACCACAGTGTCAAATACTGTTGAATGTGAAATGAAGAGGATACGTTTATGGCCACTGGTAACTTTTGAAGCTGCATAAACTAAAATAAGGGTAATGAAATCTCATGCTTCAGACTATGAACCATCCTCAGCATGATGAGGAATCCCCTCTCGCATGCTGTCATGCACAAACATTATCATCCATTCTCGATTTGAGGGTTGGTAGCATGATGAACCATCTCCACAGCTGTCCATAACTTGCCAGTCTTGTTGCTTGAGTAATCCCCACTTCCATTCGTTCTCTGTATTCTCCATCCATGATGTTCTTGGACTTCTCCCCCCTCCGCCTTTCCACAGATCTTTGAATGATCATCTTCTCTAGGAAGTCCGCTTCTTTTTTGGTCACATGACTGAAAATTGTTAACTTTCTTAATCGTGTTGACATGGTTTCTTGTCACAAAGTAGCCCCCAGCACCCAGTCATTAGATTTTTTCTCTCTCTCACCCTCTGCTGCCCATGGAATTCTCAACATTTTTCAATAAGACTGCATTTCAAATGCTTGTGAAGGACTAGAAACATATTGGAGCATATTGGAGGTATGGGGATTTCAGTAGCTACCTAGTGCCCACTTCTAGAGGCAAGACACTGGAGTCAATGGAAATAACTGCTATTTGATACAGAAGAAGCTACTGGAGACTGAACAGACTAATTAAATGATCCATTATATAACAATAATGATAATTAGGACTGTATTTTTTCTACAGTAAAAATGGCTTTCCAGTTTAAAGATAGACACTTCATGGTGCACATGGTCTACAGCGTCTGCCCCCAAAATCTTGCAATCTACATGGACAGTTTTAAAAAAGACCACTCTGTCCAATATTAATCACTGCGGGAGCTGGGATACAAGGAAATTGATGGAACAATTGACTGACACGGTATACGTCAGGGCCTGGAATACCAAGGACAGGTTATGTCAAATCTCATATTAAACAAAATATGTGGAACCAGTGCAGAGGAGCTGGTGTTTGGGCAAAAATCTGGGGAAATAAAGGTGAGGGGGAGAAGAAGCTTGAATTGAATGCAGTGGGAAATGGGGTTTCAGTAGAGGGATCCTGCATGTGTGTGTGTACATGTATGCATTGGGGAGGTGAGAGTGAAACAATGGAAACAAATACATCCAAAGTAGGAAGCCATTGCAGTCTAGTGGTTAGCAAAGGGGCTGGAAAGTCAGGATTCCTATGACTGTGACCTTGGATATTTCAGTTCACCGCTCGGTGTCTAAGTTTGTTCCTTGGTTGAACTGGTATAGCATCACTTGCCTCCTTCACAGAAGTTCTATGAACAGTAGTTTAATTTTGTCACATGCTTTTGAGAGAATGAGATCCTTGCCTGAAAGAATTATGTAATACAACAGACTGCCAGGTACAACATCAAATACAGGTCAGGAGGTTGGAACCAGAAAAAGAAGTCAACAGATGCCACAGAGAAATGAAGTTAAGGCAATGTCTGGAAAAAGAAGCAGAAAGGATTGATGGGCAGGTATAGAAGGTTGTTGGGGGGGGGGGCGGTCAGAGGCAAGAAGTGCAACACAGGAAGGAGACAAGAGAAGGGATGCTGGAGGCAGGGGACGAGGCTAGAGCAGGCTGGGAGGAAGCAGGCTAAAGCACAGGCAGCTGGGACTAGCAGGCAGCTGAAGGTTGGAACGAAGTAGCAAGACCCACAGACAGACTCCTAGTGTCTCAGGGACTGGGCTTATTTCTATGACTGCAGAGAGACATGTGCACTTATGGTGTTCTACATATTAATTAACAAGAGTAGCAGATCAGCCTTATTCTCCACCCTAAAGATTTCTAGCATTTGTTACACCACCTAACAACTTGAAATCACTCCACTCACCTTCCTGTTCCTGTAAGGCAGCCTAAATAACACCAATCAGATGAGCTGAAGGCATGGCATAGGCCAGGGGTGGGCAAAGTTCCCAACTCCATGAGCCACATACCGAACTCTTCCTATGGCTGAGAGCCACAAGACACACGCAAACCTCTCCCGCTTTGTGATTGACTGATGGAGCCAGCACTCTACGGACTGATTCAGATGTGCTCCAAAGAGCCCTTACAAGTGCCGGCAGCGAGATGTGCATATGAAGAATGCACGCCCAGATAAGTGCGACTGTCAGTGCGCGGACAAGTTTCAATCGTACGCACAGTGCCTTTTCAGATGTCATCTAGGCATGCGTTCTTCACATTCGCATCCCGTCGCCGGCACTTGTAAGTGCTCTTTGGAACACGTCTGACTCAGCCCTAGGGTTCTGGCTGCTAAGATTGTGAAGAGCATTTTCTAACCTGTATTCAGGCCCAGGGGTCAGGACAATGGCTGCTTGCCCAGGTGCTGATTTTCACGTGGGATTCTATTCCATGCGGAATCAGCAACAATGTAAGATTCCTGCTGGGATGTGTGCCCGCGTTATTTTATTTCCATCCCCGCATCCCCTCACAAAGTCATATAACCTTAAGGGATCTGTTAGAGGATCCATGTACACATTGTAATTTTCACGTAAGTTATTCACATTTAATTAACTTCATAAACCCATTCTAATCTCCTGTAATACAGAACTCACCCCATGCACACATTCAAATCTGCCATTATACAGAACTCACATGTCACAGCTGAATTTCCCTGCCCTGACATGAGTGATGATCGGTTCCCTGCCAAATAAATAAAGGCACATGCACAAGTTACAAAATATCACATAAGAAACAAAGTTACATGAAATTGTGTAACATGAGCAAGCAGCCAATGCCATGGCAACACAGAGCTGGTTGCAGCCTAGATGTCCCAAGACCTGACAAATGGGATCTAGGGCATTAAGGTCAATGGGAGCCGATCCATTGATCTCAGTGAATGCAGGATTGCCCCTTAAGTTTAAATTAACCATTCATTTGCCATAAAAATAGGGTTAGTCACTAACAGGATGCAGTGACACCCAGCGGATTCTGCTCTCCCCCAGCAACATGCTCTTACATGCAATCCCGGTGGCCAGGATATTTTTTCCTAATGGGTGAAGCCCATATCCACTAGTACAGTGACAGCCAAGTGTGTATTTCTGTGGCACTTGCCTCCCTCCAATAAACACACTGTTTCTGAGTGTGAATGACTGTAGAGCAGAGCAAATTAAGAAACACCAGAAACCTTTGGCCAGGGGAAGTCTGATCTGCTGCTGTTAATGTGTATAACACCATAAGTGCACAACAGAAATAGAAATAAGCCCAATCCCTGAGATATTAGGAGCCTAATTGCTGCCCCCCGAATGTACCAGATGTTCGGCCCCATTTGCCTTTTTAAACTAACTGCTTCTTGAACTGCCACTAGCATCAGTTCCAGTGATGCTTGGGAAACTAGTAAAGTTCCAGCTGGGTACTGGCTAATTTTCATGCTTTTGAGGAAGCTGACATAGCTCCTGTGTTGGGAAGGAGGGAGAAGATTGGGAAGAGGCACTGAGTGAAGACACTTGTCTCCACCTTGGCAGGAGCTCTTCTGCACTCGTGACCTGCCTTACTGCTGTGCTTCCCACCTTTCCACCCCTCACTCCCATTCCTTCCTCACCAAACAGCACGGGTAGGGGCTTTTCCCGCTCGCAATGGGGGTGGTAAAAGGAGATTGGAGAAGAGACAAAGGACCGTATTAGGGAATAGGGTTGGCTGGAGGCATGAGGGTTTCAGGACAGGTATCTCTCACTACCTCAATGCAGAGTGCTGTAAACTCTCTCCTTAGGATCCCAGGTATCAAGCTTGAGGGGAAGTCTAGCACTTCTGCTTTACAGACCTTCTAAGCTCACTGCATCCAAAGTGTATAGTGTGGTTTGTTGAGCCCTGAGCTGTTTTTTTATTTGTGCATTCATTCATTCAATTTATACCGCGCCCTTCCCATGAAGGTTCAGGGTGACCATATGACCCCAAAGGACCCTCAGATCTCTGTCCTGCACTTAGAAGTGTAGAGAAAGTGAGAGTAGAGACAAAGTAGTACATTGATCTCTTTTATTGGACCAACTCCAGTTGGTGGGGGAGGTCTGAAGGACCCTGTGAGGTTGGAAAGCTCGTATACCTCCGCCAACTGAAGTTGGTCCAATAAAAGAGATCATTGTACTACTTTGTCTCTATTGCCTGCACTTAGACGTCTCCAGGTTCCTGCATGTTCAGGGAACACGAATATGGTTCCCTGTGTACTTGCCTTTCAACTCCCAACAACTGTTTGGCTCTACAATCTCACAAGGTGCTTTCAGATGCCCCAGTGCTGGTTGCACCAGCCCACTTCACCCCCAGGTGGCCCGTCCATCAAAAGGTGCCCCGTTCTCTGGGGCAGCCCTGCTGGCAGTGCTCTAGAACATCCCAGAGAGGCACGAGCCGAAGCAGATCGGCCAGACTTGGGGCATCAGTCCAAAACAGAGATACTGTCCCATCTGATGCATGGACCCATGCTGCAGCTCTGCTTCCAACTGGCTGTTGCCCTGGGCAACAACACAGAGTTGTGGGAGCCAACCTAGCGCACTGGATGGGGGGGGGAGGGGGCTACCATGTGGGGAGACCCTGGCCTGGGGGACCCAGTGGGTCTATCTGAACCCAACTCATGTCGGGCTGGGAGTGGGTGGATGTGGGGGTGCACCCCTGGAGCAGCTCCGGGGGCAGGCAACCTCACATTCATCTAAAAATGCCCACAGAAAGTTCTTTGTATCAGGCATCTCTGGGAATCCCATGAGTTGACACATGCTGGAACAGCTCATTCTGAGCATCCACAAAGGCTGGTGACCGGAACAAAACCAAGCACAACGCCCGCCTTCCCAAGAATTAGCTAGAAGTTAAATATGGCCGAGTATGAAATAGGTCTGAAATTAAACCTCTTGGAAAAGGTGCAATGAAGAGCAACAACAGTGATCAAGAGTTTGGAGCAGCTTCCATACAAGGTGAAAGTAAAAGGTAAGGGCTTTTCAGCTTAGAAAAAAGATGTCTGAGGCGGGAATAGGGAAATACATTACACAAACTCATAAATGGTGGTGTCAAGAAAGTGACTAGGGAAATGTTATTTAAATATAAGAGCAGAGAGGGCACCCAATGAAAAACAAACAAAAATACTTTTTTACACTGCATGATTTACCTGTGGAACTCATTGTCATGGGATGTTGTGAAACCTAATAGTATGAATGGGTTCTGTGGTGAACTCTGATCTGAAAATGGGGGTGGCTGGAGAGGCAGCCAGGGGAATCAGTTGTTTATAGTAAACAGAAGCACATGGTAGCCATGCAAGCAGGCCCCATGGCATTTTCAAGCCTGACCTGGAGATCAGGTCAACAGCTCTGAGCACACTCAGGGGGACAACCAGTTACCTGGGTAGGGTGGAGTCAATTGGCTTTCAATACTCAGGGCATTGGTCAGTTCAGGATCAGTCCCTGGAACAAAGGAAGCTGTAAGTTGCAGGTGAGAGCTGCGAGTTGGAGCTGCAGCTTGGGGAGAGCTTGCTCAACTGTAGGAGAGTACCCCTCTTTCTGAGCCAGCTGGGGAGCACCACGATGGAGGAACAGAGGAACGGAACATGAGACTGTTACCCTTTTGCTCTGTGCTTGCTGATACGGTCTGTGTGCTGTACCTTACCTAGCCTCTACCCCTATCCCTGCAGTTAGTAAAATTGGGTGCTAAGCAGACTGCGTAGTCTGGTCCTTTGCACCAGGTAGACACCTCCCAAGGGAAGGGGAATCTTTCTCTTGGCTTTTGCCAACACCCCAGAGGTGCTGATTTCCCCACTCAGCCTTACCTTCCAGGGGCCTGCCCAGCAAGGTGATCCCTGGCTGTCTGCAGAACAGGCATGGGCCTGCCTGAGCACCAGGACACAGGGGGCTTGGGCCTAGAGAGAGAGAGAGCGAGAGGTTTCAAAAAGATTTGACAAATTCATGGAGGACAGACCATCAATGGCTGTTAGCTAAGATGGATCAGGGGGTGCAGCCTCATGCACAAGGCATCTTTAAACTTCAAAACCTCTTGCTGCTGGAAGTGGCTAATGACAGAAAAGGATCCCTCTAGACGTGCTGTGCTGCTTCTTGTGCACGGAGACAGGACACTGGGTTGGTCCATTCTTCTGACCAAGTATGACTGTTCTGTTCTTATATCTCATGTATAACCATAAGAACCCAAATTAACTCTGAGGTACCTGCAATTTAATCCCTTACTCTATAATGACTAAAGATAATATGAACCATGGGCTACATTGTGTGTAATAGAAGATATTAAATTAAAACTTGTCTCTCTGTCTTTTTTAATTTAAACTACAAGGAAAGAAACTCGCTCTGAAAGGTGCAGACAAAATTAAAAAGTGTTTTCCACTAATAATATGAATCTCTGGTAATCCTGCAAGGGGGAAATGGCATGAAAGCATCCCCAAGAGGTACATTACAAAAATGAGGATATTAGTTAGAAACAGCCTAAAGGGAAAAGTGGGGAAATTGAAATCCATAGAATCAGCATGGAGGCTGCCTTGGAATAACTTAGTATAGACTCGGAACAGCTGCTGCATCCCCTGGAGCAAAGAAAGGGGAAGCAAAAAAGCAAGAAAAACAAGAGTCTGGCAGCTAGAGCTTGTTCAGGCTTTTACAAAATTAAATAGAAATCCATCTTGGAAAGATCCACAGCACATTTGCCCCAATTGCTGCTGTATCCCAGCTATCCCCCACATCTTCTCAACACCTGCTACTTCCAGTCCACCCCACATCTCCTTAGCACCCACCTTCAACTATACCCCACATCCCCTCAGTACCAGCTACCTCCAGGCACACAAAGTAATCCAGGGGTGCCGCTATAATACACGCAGCAGGTTCAGCCACACCAGGGCCACGTGCCTGTGGGACCCACATGCATGTAAAATGCATATGCACACTAGAGTGGATTGCCCCAGCAAGGGTGAGGAGGTATTCTGTTTTCTGCACCATGGCCCATTCCCACCTAGCTATGCCCCTGAAATAGCCTCTGCTTCCTTAGCTATATCCCTGATCAAATCAGCTTCCGCCTCCACCGCCCCCACATCTCCTCTGCCTCTTCTCCGCACAGTCACACCCCATCATATTCTGCTCCCCTCCCCCACGCCATACCTCAAATCTCCTCAGCCTCTGCTCATTCTTTCATCCCACATCCTAACAGCTTCTGCTCACTCTCCAGCCACAATGCACATCCCTTCTGCCTTTGCTTGCTGTGCGGCGTGCCCATACGCAACCAGTGAGTGGGGAGGGATGTGGGCTGGATTTAAACCGGCTGGGGCTGGGCGTGTGCTCCTACCCATGCACATTCTGGCCAGCATCCTGGAGTTTCCCCTGATGCTCCATGCATGGGCATGAGGGGGCAGTGCATGGGTCATGGGAGAGCAAGCCCCCCACCCCTTTCAGACAGGTGCTCAGATGGATGGGTGGACCTCCATCGGCACATCATGTAAAAATGGCCAATGTCTCCATAGCCTCGGCTCTCCTGTTCCTTGTGCCATGTCTCCTCAGCCATTGCTCCCCCACCAGCTGGCACTTACATCCTCTCAGCTGCTGCTCCTCCCGCCACACACCTCATCTTCTGCTCTTCCAACATTTCCTTTGTGGCAAGATACCGCATCTGGATTGGCCAAGCCCCCTGGCAATGAGCCAATCTCTGCAGAGCTAGCAAGGTAATAAAAACCTGGCCTAGTACACGACTCTCTCTTCTCCTCCAGACCGAGGCCTGGACACAGACTCTGGAGCTGAGTGCAGTGCACCATGTAACTAAGATCACCTTGACTCACCACATGGAGAATGAGTATTGCCTTCACCCCCCGCCCCTGCTTTGCGCGGTTGGGCGGCAACAGGCCCCTTGTCATGCTCCCCATTAGAGAAGGGGGCAGGACAAGGGGAGAGTTTCCCTCCCCTGCTGGCAGAGGGCCAGCGACGGGGAAAAGTGCTGCCACAGTGGAAAAACTCAACTGGCCACGGTTGCCCAGCAACCCTGGGTGCGGGTACAAAGGCGCCACATAGACTGTTGCTCCATGCCACCGCCGCCTTCAATGGGGGCAGAGCATGAGTTCGGCAGGGCTCCAGCCTCAGTCATGGGCTGGCGCCGAATAGAGCAGCATGCTTCTCCAACTGTCTTCGTGGGTTCCAGCCTGCGCTTCCTTTTTTGGTGGCTGGCAGCCCACATCTCCACCAGCCTCAGCGTCCCCCACCCCCTCCAGGCTCCAAGTAAGGGAGGGAGCTTGTTGGTTCCAGCGGGGCTGGCAGCCTGTGTCCTACCCACCTCGGCAGCAGCAGCCTAGCACGTGAGGGAGCTTTTTGGCTCCGGTGGGGGCCCCGGCGCTGCCAGAGGAACCCAGGACCTGCGTCCCTATGTGGGGCTGGCTCCCCCATTTCTTGAAAGCCCAGAATGGGCAAATCGAAGAAAAGGGCCACATCCCCCTCTCCCCCCCAGCCAGGCCTTGGCAGCCCTCCCGGTGGGCATCACTGCCACCCCCGGGGGCTGAAGAATCAGCTGGTGCTACAGGGGTGGCCACAGACAGGAGGGCTGACCCCTCTGGCCTCACTGCGGGAGCGGAGGATAGGTGGGCCGTAAGCCCCCCACCCCCTTTGAGACAGATTGGCAGGATGCGAGGCCCTCCTGAGGGAGACAGCAGCCGCTGGCATGGGGGCCCCGCAGCCCCCGCTCCCAGCCCTGCTCGACTTGGGGTCCACAGTCCCCTGGGCAGGGGGACATAAACCACTGGGCCTGCCATGGTGCCCGCCGGTGCACCTGGGGGTGGGGAACCATGGCTAGAGGGGCAGGCGCCCCCTGGGCAACAGTTAAGACAGGGTGGGCACAGGATTTTACCTGCAGCCCGGTTTGCAAACCACCCCCCCCCCACTGGTGGGGTCTGTGGAGCGGGCCCCGGGTGGCCAGGCTGGGTTCCCCCACCCCCAGTGCTGGGGGCTGGTCAGGTGCCTCCAAGGCAGAGTGGTCCTACTGGACCTGGGGGTGCCCCTTTGGGCAGGGCCTAGCACATACTGGCCTCCCCCCCAGCAGAGCAGGGGGGTGGCCCCCCTGTGGGGCTTGGCTGGGGCTTCCTCCTGTGGGGATGCCCCCATTGCCTGCTGTTGGACAGTGGGTGGAGGGCACGGGAGGGGAGCGCCCCTTCTTCCTTTACAGGGCTGCACCCAGGTTGCAAATGAACCAGCTGGGCGGATGGACAGACCCCTGGGACAAAGAGGAAGGGGATCTGCGATGCAGGGTGGAAGTCTTGGAGCAGGCTATCCAGGCTATGGCAGATCAGAGGGCCCAGCAGCCACCGGCCACCCAAGAGCCACTCCCCTCGTCAATGCCACATGACCCAGGTGAAGTAGGGGTGTCTCCCCTTGGGCATGTCCACGCCCCGGGTGCGGTAGCCAAGCAGGCCCCGCGCATTAGGGGAGGGTATTCAGACATATCCGCCCCTGTAGGGGATCACCTTCTCCCAGCTACCTGGGAACGGATCTGGCGGGAAGAATACATGGACATATTTGCCCTCCTGTTCAGCGATCCCATTGTCGATCCAGTGGAGCAGGATGATAAAAAGGACAAGGAGTGCTTTAAGCGCCCCAAGGTCGAGAGAAACTGGTCCAACTGGATGGCGGTCTTTTCCATCTTCCACGGGGTGATGATTCAGGCTTATCCCAGCCGTGCCACAGACCTCCTAAAGTATGCAGACATAGTCCGCCGAGTGTACAAGTCCGGCACTTCCAGGGCATGGATACGGTACGACGAGGCCTTCAGTCACAGGGCGGCCTACACACTGGGACCTTCATGTGAACGATCTGTGACTGAATTGCATGAGCAGTACAGGCCATGCCCCTAGATCAGACAGCGGCCACCTCCTCACAAAGGGAGGCGCGGCGTCTGCCAGTGATTCCTTTCATGACGAAGGAAAAAAGGTGGCAGGGAATGCTGGGGCACAGTGCTGAGAATTCAGCCACTCGGGAAAATGCTCCTGAGCGGCTTGTAGATTTCGACATGCCTGCCTGAGCTGTAGCGGACACCACCCAGTTTCTGTGTGCCCCAGGTCCAAACCCTGGGCGAAGGGCAGGGCTGGACTTAGGAATTTTGTGCCCCTAGGCCCTTCTCAGGCTGCTGCCCCCAAGCCAAGCCCCGCCCCCAAGCTGTGTGTTCCCCATGTGAACGACGTGGCACATGCACCTGCTGTGACTGGGGGTGCATACATGTGCCCTCATAATGCATCCCCACTCACCACACCTCACCACTCGTCCTCATGCATGGAGCAACCAGGGAAAATGGTGGTTGCTCTGTAGATGTGGATGAGTTGGGGGTGAGTGGGGATGCGTGTGCGGCCATGTGCACGCCCCTCCCATGCACCGGCACATCCATGAAACCCCCCCACCCAGCAGAGCCATGTAAAAAGGGGCTGTGAGGAGCCACTCGAAGAACAGAAGGTTGTTGCCTTATAATTTACAAGTTATAAATAAGGTTCTTCAAGATGGCTCCTAACATTCTCACAACCACCACCCTTCCAGCCCCGCATGGAATATTTTTTTTATATTCCTAGAAAAGGTTGGAAGGAGTTGTCATTCTGAGGGAGAGAGCACTTTTTATACTAGAGGAGCCCAAGACCATCACATGGTCTATTTGAATAGGGTGAGCATGCACAACCCAGTTGTGAAAATGTTAGGCGCCATCTCGAAGAACCTTCTTTACAAGACAACACCCTTTCATCACTCACATGGGGAGGAGTTGTTTGTAAACAAACAGCTTTATCTCCCAGTCCCAGGCAGGTGAGGGATGGGAACCCAAGCAGCAGGGTTTGGCTGTGGGCAGCAGCCTCCAGCCATGCAGGGAGAAAAAAGAAAAACGGAGCGGGTGGTGCCGGCAATTGCCGCCCCCCCAGAAAATGCCGGCCAAGATCATGGCCTAGGGGGCCAGCCCCTAAGTCTGGAAGGGAAGATCCAACCCTGGGCCCTCAGGGAAGGGTGGCCAGGGAGGAAACGCTGCCGGTAGCGCAGCAAAGAGCTCAAACACCAGTTAAGGTTGAGATCCTGGAGCGGGCCCTTCAGGACCATCCAGACCGGGAGGAGGTCAGGTACATTGTTGCAGGTTTCAGTGAAGGTTTCAGGATCCCCGCAGGCCTGGTCCAGCAGTACAACACCCCCCTCCCCCCCCCCCCATTTGGCTGGGTTGGAGCACATCGTCAGGGCTAAGCTTGACAGGGAGGGAACAGTAGGGAGAATGGCCAACCCTTTCCTGACCCTCCCCCCCCTTTCCCCAATATGGCCATTTCCCCTCTGGGAGTGGTCCTCAAAAAGGCCCCAGGTGAATTTCGCCTAATTCATCACCTCTTGCACTCGAGAGGTGGGTCTATGAACAATGCCATCCCCCAAGAACTTACCTCAGCGCACTACGCATCATTCAATTCAACAGTGTCATTGGTCAGGCACTGTGGCCAGGGGGCTCTCCTGGCAAAGTGTGACATTAAGTCGGCCTTTCGCCTACAGCCGGTTCACCTGGACAATTTATCTGGACAGCATTATCAGATTAATCAGATACCAATAGTCCCCACCCCAACAAACAGTATCTTTGTCCCCCGGTAAAGGTAAAGATGGTGAATAAAGTTGAAGGTAAAATGGGAATTGCTGGTCACATCTTTGTTTGTGAACAAGCATCCCAGTCCTGGGAGAGGGAGTTATTTTATTTTAAAAGGGGTTTTCTTCATATGTCGGGCAGACACAGGGGAATGCTGGGAGCTGATGAAGACCTTCCACAGGGTGGCAGATGAGATCGGGATCCCCTTGGCACCCAAAAAACCAGAGGGACCAACCACCAAATTGACATACCTGAGCATAGAGCTAGACACGGTAGCAGCTGTCTCCCACCTGTCCGAGGAAAAATTGAGCTCCCTCTGAGCCAAGCTCAGTGAATGTCTCACAGCAACAAAAGTGACAGTCCGCCAACTCCAGTCATTGCTCAGGAGTTTTAATTTTGCATACAGGGTGGTGGCCCCAGGGCGGGCCTTTCTGTCCTGCCTGTATGCGAAGCTTGAGGGTGCCCCCGACCCTACTATCACATCAGACTTAACAGGGAAATCAAGGAAGACCTGGAAATGTGGGCCTCATTCTTGGCAGGTTTCAATGGAACCAGCTTCTGGAGGAACCAGCTCTTGCTGGAAGCCGAACTGCACGTCCACTCAGACGCGGCTGGCGGGTTCAGGTTCAGGGTATTCTTTAGGGACAGGTGGGCTACTGCCCCCCAACTGGATAGAGACTGGGGTGACAAAGGACTTGCCCTTCCTCGAAATGTTCCCCATCGTGCTGGCTGTCCATTTGTGGTTGGCCGAATTAGCAAACCACGCAGTCCTTTTCTGGTGTGACAACCAAGGCAGTGGTTCACATCATAAACACCCTGTCATCACGGTTCCCAAGGGTTATGAAGCTGGTTAGGGCGCTTGTGCTCACGTGCTTGAACCATAATATTCTGTTCCAAGCCAGGCACGTGTCCGCATTTATTTATTTTATTTATTTTAAAAATTTCTATCCCACCCATCCTGCCATGGGCAGCTATGGGCGGCTTACAATAATAAGAACAATAACAACAATAAAACCACTTTAAAACAATCACAACAGGGAGGAATTTACAAATATCCCTAACCTCCCACTACCCTAACCCATTCCCCCCACCCTACCCATCCTCGCCATCGAAAGCCAGGCGGAACAGCCACGTTTTACAATGACATCAGAAATGAGGGGAGATCCGGGGCCAGATGGACATTGACAACTGTGTCACCGACGCCCTTTCTCGCTTCCAGATGGAGCGCATCCGATCGCTGGCGCCTGGAGCCAGGCTGACCCCGGATCCGCTGTCACCGTTGGTGTGGAACCTTGGGTGCTAGAACTTTACACCACTGTTCAGGGATCCCTGGCGCCCAGAACAAGGGCAGCTTATGACAGAGCCTTCCAGGAATTTCAGCAATTCTGGACTTTCCAAGGGTGGGGTCTTGGCTTCCCCATCCCAGAACCCCAAATGCTCCTGTTCACCCTGCATCTGAGGCGGAGTGGGACAGCAGTCAGCACAATAGCTGGCAAGCTGGTGAGGTTGCAGATCATCTGCATACGCTCCCAGCATCCTCGGCTGTCATCGCTCGAGGACACCACGACTCTCCTGGGGCTTGGCCTTCCTGCCGCCCCAAGCTCCACCGACCAGCGGGTCAAGGACTGGTGAGGTTGCAGATCATCTGCATACGCTCCCAGCATCCTCGGCTGTCATCGCTCGAGGACACCACGACTCTCCTGGGGCTT